>BQNB010145104.1:3825-16763 GCA_026074375.1 Tanacetum coccineum
TCGTTGGGACATACGACCCGGGAATATCTCTTCCGGAATTTTTTATCATTGATTTGCCTAGTAGTATTTTATATATATACTATCAGCGAATCAGTGTGCAAGGTGTGGAACCCCGGTTGATGGTCCGTATTGTCAAGGATGTGCTCTTTTACGAAAGGAATTTATGGAAGGTTTGCTTACAAACTGTGTGGAAAATGAATTTTTCAAAGACTTCGTTAGATGGAATCTTTTGTCGACAATGCACGTGTAAGTCTTGTGGGAAAGGTGCTCATTACGGGTATAATTGTCCTCCGAAAGTTCCGATTATCACTAATCCGGAACCATGCAACACTCAAACCACTAGTGAGCCCCTACAAAACTTGCAAAGTTTGCAACAACAATGTCTATTTCGTACATGCCAAAAATGTGGTTGTAATGAATACAATGGAGTTTGTTTTTATTGTAAAGTTGAAAATGGAACACCAATCAATGTTTCAACTCCGTACTCTTCTAACGATTCTCCAAGTGTTGCAAACCATCCTCCACAATCCAAATACGTGTGACTCGCGCAAACTCACCCCTTAAAACCTATCTATATATGATATAAATACACTAAGGGACAAAATCAAGCGAGACCAAGAAAACCGGAAGCAGTATAGAGTGTTCCCGGGTCGTTATGTCCCAACGAGGCTGGAAATGGAAAATCGCATAACGATTGATGATTTGTGTTTGAATGTCACAAGGAATGATTTGGCACTTAAAACTGATGGAAATAAGCAAAGCACATAAAACAAGCAAAGAGAATAAACTGGAACAAGAATCAAAACTAGGAATGACAAAAACACTTTAAAACTTTAGACTAAGACACAAATAAGCTCAAATAAACTTAAGGTAAGTTAAATAAGCTAAAACAGATAATTAACTACCCCTAATAAGCACTTAGTAAAAGGAATAAGCAACTAGAATAAACTAAAATGATAAATAAGCAAAAAAAAACTAAAACTGATAAACTCTTAAAATTATTTTGAAAAGGGCAAATAAGTTCTACTGAAGACAGTAAACTAAAATAGGCTTAATCTACTCTAAAAAGCTAAAGAAATCTTAAACAAGCTGAAATAATAAGCTGATGAGCTAAATTGAACTACCAGTACTAACAGTACTAACTAACAGTACTAACTTGGAGTTAGTACTGGTAGCTTTAAGTTAGTACTGTTCCAAAAGTGAACTAGCAGTACTAACTCTAAGTTAGTACTGCTAGTTGAAAATACCCCTGAAAGCTTTCAAAAACCATTTTTCTTTTAATCCTGGTTAAAAACAGATTATCAAATAACAAATTACAACACTTTAAAGCAAATTTCAATTAAAAATAAGCACTTAAATAAGCTGAAATGGCCTAGCAGTGTTAACTCAAACCTAACAGTTTTAATAAATGAGCTAACAGTACTAGCAGTATAAACTAAGCAAGATAAGCACTAAACATACTGATAAAGCATAAATAAGTAAACATAAGTAATAAATAAGCAAAATAAGCACTTTTTGTAGTAAACAAGTAAAGTAAGAAAAAGAGAGACTTACAACACCCTTGCTCAAAACAGGGCTAAATCAAGAATCTACAAGCTCTAGCTTGTATAAAACAAGCTAGTGAGAGTCCATAAGCCCATCCAGAACTGGCTTATTATCCATAAAGTAAGCTGAGGTATATTTGATAGTGATTTTTGTAATTTTACTCTTAACTATTTAACTTTTTATCTTGACTTAATGAAAACAGCTTATAAGTAAGCTGTATTGATGACTTTTTGAACACAGTTCAGAAACTTAGCACTTGGACTTGTAAATTGACTTAAAACTCAAATTTCATTAAAAACTTGAAAGTGTTACAAAGCTGAAAGTAAAAGCTGTAAATGACTTAACAATTAAGCTAGGATTGAATACTAAAAATTAACATAAACTAACATGCCTCAAAGGCTTACAAAAGGCTCTATTTATATCCTTCAGTCTTGGACTTGTAGCTTGTGCTTCTTTGTAGAGATACAAACAAAGTGTGCTTGTTTGGAGTCAATCTCAGCCATTGAAAATACTTGGGAAATGTGAGGGATTGCCAACATGGACTTTATACAGCTGGGGGGAAATAGTAGGGTGGATGAAATGATTTTGGCTAGGGTGTTGAGTGGTTTTGCAGGGAAGAAGGTATGGGACGACATCCAAGTTGTCCTGGGTTTTTGTTGGGCGGGAAAGAGGGCTTTTAGGGAAGTAGGCAGCTTTGGTCCCCTCAAGTTGTATAACTTGAATGCAATCTTTGCCTTCTTTGCAATTTTGACCCTTGTCTTGTTATATTAGTAATACAACTTGAGGTTTTGGCAGTTTTAGTCCCTCAAGTTGTATTTTCTTCACTTGGATTACCTTTGACTTTGTCCTTTCCATTCCGTGCTTGGATTTGTTGCTTTTGGCTTTCTTTTTGTTCCTTTTCTTGAATATCCGTATCCTGCACAATACAAAAGCAAAACATACAAATACAATGTATTTTTGGTACGTTTTTAGTCTTTTAAGTCCGTTTTTAATGGAAAGTGGTATGTGTAATTAAGCACATACCAGGTTCCCAAGAGAAATTAATTCTCTTATACTTGATGATGCTATGTTAGTACTGTTATTGCATTTTCTATGTTTTAGACTAACATTTGCAGGTTCTACAAAGAATCATAGTTGGATTTGAGGGGAGGATTTGATGACAGAATGGATGGTCTTTTAGTGTTGGTGTTACAACCACACAACAAATGGTCATCAATTCACCATGCTTAACAGGCATAAGAATTGGCTAGTCCATAAGCAAACGATTTATGGTAAAGACTTTTCAAATCCGTTCATGGTTGACAATTTACCAAAAATTGTAGGGTTCTCAACTCACCTTACTTCATGGCTATCCCTAATTTTTTTGGATTTTTCTTTCTTTTTCTTTTCTTAACTACTTGTTTGACTTCCTTTATTTTATCAACATTGGGATCATAGAATGAGAAGCGCCCATAGAATAATCTACGGGAAGTTTCCGGACGGATAAATTTCATCGTCCCCGATTTTTCACTAGATCCAAACCAAGCAATTAAACAGATCATATGTCAATATAAGTCTAAATGTGAAGCATCATACTTATGACTGTGAACTTTTAACTTCCCAACATGGATATTTGATTTTAAATGTGTGGTACTTATTTCACTCAACCATAGATCAACTTATGTTTCATGTCGTAATTCAAGAGAATCACGACTTAAAAGGGCTTAAACAACTTATTAGGACCTTGTAACTTGATTTTAAAGAATGAAAATTTTACTGTAGAACTTTTTGCAACATCTTTTATCATCATAATCATAAGTTCTTAAAGCTAGGAATGCGTTGCTTAGTTTGAACACCTACCTAGGCCTCGCTCCCTAGTAGGATATCACAACCAACGACCGGTGTTCTTAGTTTGAAAACCCACCCCGTTGCTAGCGTAGTGGGAAATCACATCAACACTTCTTCGTACTGTAATAATGGCTAAGGATGGGTGTTCTTAGTTTGAACCTCTCACCTAAGGACTCGGCTTCCTTGTGTGATATAATATAATACCAAATCCCTTAGAAGATAAAGATGTCTTAGTTTGATCCCCAACCTGTGGTTAGCGGAGTGGGATTCAACGACACATCTTTTAATTGCTTCAGATTATACAAATGTATGCTTCATGGCTAATTTCCAATATTCATGCATTTTTAGCATTACTATTCAATTCATGCTTCTTTGGCATTTTAACTTTCAAATTACTAAGAACAGAAAAAAAACCTCGCCTTTAAAGATTCTACAGTACAATTTGAAGCTTTTTCTAAAAAACATCGAGTTGTCTTAGTTGAATTGAATGAGCACGTATGATTTGTGGATTAATGGCTAATGGGAGATAAAGCCACAAGTTTACTCATATAAGCTTTTAGGAAGAATCTTGATCAGCACATAAACTTATTATATTTAACTCTATCACTTCCTGTTCTGTTCTTCACTTATTAAAAAGTAAAAGCAATAGAATTGTGAAAGCTTAGCCTATAAGTGTGAGGAACTAGCATAGGGCTCTAACAACGCCCGATCGAGTCAAAAAATATATTCTCATTCTACCCATTAGGAAAGTCGAAAATGTGACAAAACACTTATTTTATTTTTGAAAATTTTAAATTTTTTTTCATTTTTTTGGTATTTTTGCAAAAATTTGGTGGTAAAAACGGGATTACATGATAACAACGGCTGCAGGCAGAATCAAATCGAAGACCCCCCCCCCCCATACTAGAACTAAACATCGTCCTCAATGTTTAAAAAGGGCTCCTACGTAATCTAAGCCCGTTTATTAAGTGTGCCAGAAAAGTATAAAACGTTAGTCGATAGATTTGGATACTAGATTCCCCAAAATGAAGCTGAGGATGTGGAAAATCTTTGATGGCAATGAAAGACAAACTAAGAGCACGAGAGTTCTTCAATCCGAGCAATCTGGACAATTAACAACACAATACGAAACAAGGGTAATGAAGAGGCGAGCCTACTACAAACAAGAAAACATTATCAATTTTTAAATAATACTATGATAAGCATGGGGTGCCTCCCACGAAGCGCTTGTTTAAGGTCGCTATGCTTGACCCGTCACTTGAATTTATTGGATCATAGGGAATGTCTGGAGATCTGGGACTACCAATTGTGGTACGTCCCCTCCAAAGTAGTGCTTTAAACGGTGACCATTCACTTTGAAATTTGGTCTCGGGAGATTGGTATAACTCGATCAGTGCATATGGAAAAAAACTTGGGTTACAGTGAAATGGTACCATTCCAGGCGGGTCTAAGATGCCTGATAAATTCTTCAATCTAGAGTTAAGAGGATGGAACTCGATCTCACCGATGTTGAAAACCACGGTTTTGATTCTTGGAGTCATGGATTCTCTTTGTTTTCTCTTTATAGATCAAAGAGTTCTCATAGGCATGATCACGGAGCTCATTAAGTTCGTTGAGTTGAACTTTCCTGTGATCACCCGCGGTTTTGATATCAAAGTTGGTATGCTTAAGGGCCTAGTGAGCTTTGTGCTCGAGCTCAATCGGAAGATGACATGCCTTTCCGTACACTAACTTGTACGGAGTACACCCGATGGGTGTTTTGTAAGCCGTACGGAAGGCCCAAAGTGCGTCATCTAATTTATCCGACCAAGAGGCACGATTTTCGCCCACGGTCCTTTCAAGAATTCGTTTCAAACCACGATTGGATACCTCAACTTGTCCACTTGTCTGTTGGCATTGATACGCAGGTTGGAGAGACGGATGTAGTTGACTCCGTATTTAAGCATGACCTTCTGAAATTGGTCATTGCAATATATGGGATTCCGCGATCACTTATGAAAGCTACGAGGGGGCACCATAATCTGGCGAAGAGAGATTTAAGAATTTTGCACCACAACTCGAGCATCATTTGTGGGGAGCGCTTTTGCTTCAACCTATTTCCACAAGTAATCCGACGGCCACAAGTATATTTTGTTCCCCTCTTGAAGTCGGGAATGGACCATAAAATCATATGCCCCACATGTCTAAAGAATTGCCAATCATTGGATAGAGTTTTGTGCTCGCATCATGTGCGAAATTTTGCTTGACGTTGACAATGTCACATCGGGTGACAAGTCGTAGGCATCCTAGTAGTTTGGGCCTATAGAAACCTGGAATCAAAGATCTTTTTAGGATGTAATGTGGCACCGTTGTGTCCCCCTGGTGTGTCCTCTGTGGCAAGCTTTAAGTATTCAAAGCTTCTTGCCCGAAACACAACGCCTAATTACTTGGTCAGCACAGATCTTAAATAGAAAGGGGTCGTCCCAAAAGTAGTGTTTGACGTCTTTGAAAAACTTTCTTTTCTGCTGAGACGATTAACATTCGCCTTTGATCATAAATCTCCTTGCATGGTAGTTTGCAAAGTTTCCGTAATTTCCTTTTTTCTCGAGCTCACTTTGATGGGGATTTTCAAGTCCTAGGAAAGTGGGTCTGCGGGCGAGATTTTATGCTCCTTTTCATCACGGATAACGACATCAAAATTCTTGGGCTAAGCAAATTCCAACCGGAGCAATCTTGGCTTGTTGAATCCTGCTTAGCAAGCAAGTATTTGAAGCCGAATGGTCTCGTGTATACACTATGCTTTTGGGACATAGATCAAGATTTGGCCAAAATTTCTCGAAAGTACATTCGGGCAAAGTAATTCTTTTTCCATTGTAGTGTATTGTGCTTGAGCCTGCTGTCATAGATTTTGCTTGATAGTGTAACGGCTGGAAGTGTTTGGTTCTTACGTTGCCTAGGAACTGCCCCAACGAGCAAATTACACTTGCATAACAGCATTATTAAAAGGACAAGTCCAATCGGGAGCAGAAACTGAGTTGGAGCCTGGGTTAACTTCATCTTAAGGGTTTCAAAAGCTTCGATGCATTCCTTCGAGAGTAAACAGAGTTTCTTTTTCAGGTAGGTGGGTCACCCCCCCCCCCCTCCCCCCCTTGAGGCCGGGCAATTTTGAAAAATCATGAATAATCGTCGGTAGAATCCGCGTGACGAGGAAACTGCGAATAACCTTCACGGTAGTGGGATGAGTGCAATTTTGCAAGATGACATCAACTTTTGTTTTATGTCAACTCAATCCTGATTTAGAAATTTTATGGACAAAGGAGACTATCTTTTTAACATAAAAAGTGGAATTTTTCACCCAAATTTAGCACAGATTGGTGTCTTCACACAAATTTGGAGCATTTGTCTAAATGGGTAAAGGCAAGAGGAGAAAGAATCACCGAAAACCGAGAAGTCATCTATGAAGACTTCCATGGTTTTCTCAATCATATCATGAAAGATTGCAACCATACACCTTTGGAACGTGCCCGGTGCATTGCATAAACCAAAAGGCATGCGACGATAGGCAAATATCCCGTAAGGGCAGGTGAAGGTAGTCTTCTCTTGATAAGTGGGTCATTGGGATCTGAATGTAGCGGAGAATCCGTCCAAAAGCATAGTACTCATTTCCGGCTAATCTGTCAAGAATCTGATCATGATTGGTAAAGGGAGAATGGTCTTTACGCGTTGCATCATTGGAGGTTTTCGGTATATCAATGCTAAACTCGCCATCTGTTATCAACTAGTAAGGTATTACTTCATTTTCTTTATTTTTTTCACATTGGATATTTGCTCCCTTCTTAGGGGATCAAAATGAAGCCGGGTCTCACCCAGGGACACCTCAAAGGAAGTTCGAATTAAAAAAAGGTAAATACTAAACCACAAAACAAGAAAAAAATTATGTCAGTGATTGGGTAAAGTAACCCAGGTATTAAGTAGTTGATAACTTCTTGCTTATTAAACTCTCATAGATTTTAGGGTTAACTCTTCTCTGATGTTGAACATCGGGTTTGGCATTTCGCTCTATCAAATCTTATGGGTGCAAAAATTTTGGATCCTTATCCCGCCGTAATATCAGAAATCTTCCAAGCTTTAGGCATGTTTGTGTTGACTAAGACCTTGTTTAATCAGGGCGGAATTTTATCCATCATCTTTCAAGTTTTTAGCGATTATGACGGGTATTTGTCATCACCTCGAAAAGGCATTCATAAAGTTGGGATGTGAACAGTCTTTGAAGTTCAAGTGTTGGAGGATCTTCTATATGAAGTATTTTACTTTTCAGGCACTCAATTTTTCACAAACGGTGATGAGGGAGATTAGGATCACTATGATCACACTTATCAAATTCCTCAAGATAAGACATGACATAGTCGCCCTCAGAATCATAGATTGCGTCAACACATGGAGGTATGAATCATATGTTTCAGGATAATGCATCGATCTCTTCCATTAGAAAATCACTTCCTCCGAAGGGAGTGAAAGATGGAGAGCGAGAATCGATCATAAGGTCCGAAGTGGAAGTGGGATTGCCACTTTCAGAAATTTCAAGTACTTCTTGAACATATTCTTCACAAGCAATGTCAATAACATCGACTCGGTTAACCGATTCAATGATATTGTAGGAGAAAGTCTTAGTATCACCAACTTTGAAGGTCACGGATTGGTCATCGTGCTAAGGGTCTTTGTTCACCGTGAAAAATCGATCTAAGGCATGTGCAGCGTCCTCATATGAATAGGTCATTCCTAAGAATTAGGGGAACACGAGGATTCTGGCAAATTAATTTATACGACCACAGAATCGCGGATAGGAAAAGATAGAACGTTCCAACTTTCACGAAAACATCCTCGGCGATGCCGGTTGGAGTAGAAATCGTTCGGTCGGCAAGTTTAAGTATCATTCGGGTTTTGGTCAAAGCTGGGAGACTTAGTTCTTTCCAAATGGAGAGAGGCATTAGGTTGATGCTTGCACCGAGATCGGAAGGCTAAAGTCATTCATCATCTCCGTGAAAATCACACGGTATAAGAAATATGACAGGATCTCCAAGTTTTTCGGAAACTTTTTTTTGTATAACCGCAGAGCAATTCTAGTTTACCGGTGTCTTTTTGTAATCAATCCTTCTTATCTTGTATTGAGGAGCGATCTAAACCTTGGAGCATATTTGGGCATGGTAGGAGAGACGTGCCGCGAACTTAGGCTCGAAATGGAGATTCCGAAAAAAAACTCTCCATAAAATTTTGAAGCTAGAAGATATCCTTTTTCATGGAGTTTTCTTTGTTGGCCTTGATGGCATATGGCAAGGTTGAGTTTGTCTTTGAAGCAAAACGGGCGCTCACCAATTTGTCCATTAGTTCGGACATAGAGGTTGGATGTTTTCGGTGCTTGGTTGCAACGTATCCTTCGTCACACTCAGGGTCATTTTCCTTCTCTTTAGGAGGAAGAAGGAAATTTGTGGTCCATTCATAGGAAACACCGCTTCGGGTATGGTGATTGCTTTCACATCACCTATTCGGGTTAGCAATGTTTGTTAACTTGGAAGAGAACACGAACCTAAAGTAGAGCGGTATTAATATTTACGTATATGGTGATTTATATAGTTATTTTTGCCATTTGATTTTTAGCATATTTTTGCATAACCGCGTCATTAGCTTGACGTAGTTATCAAAATTGGCTTAGAACACACCCGGTGCTGTGTGGATACTGGAGCCATGGTAAGGTGGGTGTTGATTTACGAGGGTTGATCCATTGGGGGCTTGTTGTTGAACTGGGGTCCGTGAATTTGACCCTAGTGTAGCTATTCCCACGGTTTTGGGTTTTGGTTGCCAACGATTCTGATTGTTGGCCTCTACCTGGCTATTGTGTTGCATGGGAGGAATACAGGGTGGTCTGATTTGGTTTGCATCGTGGCGGACGGTAACTGGAATTTCCTGTTGAAATTTGTTGCGACTGCTTGCGAGACGTGATTCGTGGCTGTTGATCTCGGTATATTGTTGCATCGGTAGCAGAAACCAATTACGATATGAGGGTGGGCATCGCCAACGCAGGTAAACAACAAACGTGCTCAACAGCTTTTCACGGGAGCTCGTGAGCTGGAACTGGAGATGTCTGATTGTACTGTAGAAGTAGAAGCTCTATAACCCATATCTTTCAATTCAGCAACGGCATTCGGCGAGATAGACTCTGGAGTTGGAAGCGCTCGTACTCGCACCTGAGCAACAATTGGCTTTGCTTCGGGAGTGACGTAACTTTGACTTGCTCTTGATGTTTGCTTGAGCAATCGCGTGCCGTTTGTCCCAAAAACGTTTACCACCTAGCGGGCGGAGTTCAAAGAGTCTTGATCATTAACATTTAAGGCATTGTAAAATGTATCAAGTTGGTGAAGTTCCGAGAATCCATGGTGTGGACATGCTCGGAGAAGATCTTTGAATGACCCAAGCCTCACTAATGACTCATCAAATCTTTCGTTTGATAATTGGTAATTTCGTTCCGCAGACTTTGTCGTTTTAGACAGGTGGGAAAAACTGATTTATGATTTAGCAACGAGGTCATCCAATGTATGAATTGATCGAGGGGTTTCTTTCTCAAGCATATCCGGGATGCCCCTTGTAGAGAGACAAGGCGAAGAAATGCATCAACTTAATTGATGTGGTCGGGACTTTAGGATATCTCAAAGTTGAGGTGATTTTATTGAAGTAACGGATGTGGGCATGTCTGGGTTCCTCTTTGTCATGTCTGAAGAACGCTTTGTTTCTGGAAACGATGTTAGCAACCCATGCTTGATCTCAAAAATTTGTGTTGACGATTTTAGGAAACAACAATTTGCGTCCCCTAGTAAAAAAAATTTTTTTTTAAAATATTCACCTCGGTGGAGCCTGGAGCAATTTGCCATAGTTCGATGTAATCAGGCCATCGTATCTTTGAAGGATTGTTATTTGGTTTCTCAAGATTTGGTGGTTCAACAGAAGTTTGTTGGACTTGCTGTTGTCGACGTTTACGGGCTTGAGAACGAGGCGCATGCAACAAAATTGAAAGTATAAAAACAAACACTAAATTAGCAATCTATTACAAAACCAATATCGTTAATTTTATATCAAAGAAAATTTACACTAATTTTTTTTTTGGTTTTTTTTAATGATTTATTCACAATGTATTTTACCGGACAATGAGATAAGACAAATCTTTTACCCAAATAATGTACCTTACTGTCACGGTAGCTCTCTAAGGTTCAAATCGCAACAGGTGAGCGGAGGAGTAGGGATTAGCTGCGAAGCTTATTTCTCCATTAGGGTCGTAGTTCCTAGGGAGACAACCCTCCTTTAAAACCCACTGTATAGCTGGTTTAATTTTCAAGGGAGCCGTATGTGTAGGAAACACAAAATGGCAAGTTTTTAAATCTTTTGTCGAGTTGGGAACCCATATAGTTCACCGAAGTTATTATGAATAATACCTCTCAATTGAGAATATTATATTTCTAGTATTTTTACCAATTTGGACATTTTTATTTTTTTTTATGGACACGTTTTTGATAGATTGTTTTGGTTTTTCTTTTGTGTTTTGTATGATGAATCTTATAGCTTCTTTAATAAAGAGTAATAGCAAAAATTATGTTTTGTACTTTTTATATTATTTTTTTAAAAGAAATATGCACAGATTCAAACACATTGTAAATGTAACGAATTCATTTCACAGCCTCCCCGTCTGAGAGCGGACGCCAAAATTTGATCGCGCGTACTCACCTATTTATAATACCATTAAATACAAAGAAAATATAAATACCACAAACAGGGGATTTTTTTTTTAGATACGCGAGACCAAGAAAGAACCGGATGCACTTAGAGTGTTCCCGGGTCGTTTATGTACCCAACGAGGCTAGAGATTGGGGAAAATCGAAAGACGATTGAGGATTGATTGTGTGAAATATGACCAGGATGTGATTATGATGGGCAATAGACATAAATAGCAAAAAAGCACACTCAAAAATAGCAAAGATGAAGAAGCTAAAAACAAGATATAAAGCTAGAGATAGAGAAAAAACAACTAAAACTCTTAAAGCTAAAAACACAAATAAGGCAAATAACTTAAGACAAAGTTAAATATGAGCTGAAACTAACTCTAGATAAGCAATTTTAGCATACAATTAAGCTATATTTAGACCGAGGAAACTCAACAGTACTAACATACAGTACTGAACAGTATTAATACCAGTACTGGAACTTAGAGTTAGTACATGGCTAGCTTGTAATGTTAGTGACTGTTAGCATTAGGTTAGTACTGCTAGCCATTGTAACAAGTAAGCACAATTAAACAAGAAAAAAGCAAAATTAAGCATAAAACAGAAGGTCTATAACTTTTCTACCCTCCAACCCTATTTCTTTCTCCCCTAACCCCACTAAACCAAAAGAACTTAAGCTCTAAGAGGTAAGCAACCTAGAATAGGACTATAATGATAAATAAGCTTGATAAATCTAAAAATGATAAACTCATTAAAAATTATTTGAAATGGCAAATAAGTTTTTACGGAAGACAGTTAACTATAAATAGGCTTAATCTACTCACTGTAAAAATCTACTAGAACCAAATCTTTAAATAAGTAGAACAACAATAAGCTAGTAAGCAGAAATGGACTAACAGTACTAACAATACTAACTAACAGTACTAACTTGGAGTTAGTACTGGTAGCTTTAAGTTAGTACTGTTCCAAAAGTGAACTAGCAGTACTAACTACAGGTTAGTACTGCTAGTTGAAAATACCCCTGAAAGTTTGCAAAAATCATTTTTCTTTTTATATTAATTAAAAACAGATTATCAAATAACAAATTAAAACACTTATAAGCAAATTTCAATCAAGAATAAGCACTTAAATAAGCTAAAATGGCTAGCAGTGTTAACTCAAAACTACTAGTTTTATCAAATGAACTAACTAGTACTAATCTAAAAGAAAAGTGATACAAACGATTTTTAATAACTCCAATTAAGCAAGATATGCACTAAAACATACCTTGATTAAGCACAGTTGCACAAATCACTTTTAAACAAACAACTAAGCAATATAAGCAGTTCTGCAGTAAATAAGTAAAGTAAGAAAAAGAGAGACTTACAACACCCTTGCTCAAAACAGGGCTAAATCAAGAATCTACAAGCTCTAGCTTGTATAAAACAAGCTAGTGAGAGTCCATAAGCCCATCCAGAACTGGCTTATCATCCATAACATAAGCTGTGGTATATTTGAGAGTGATTTGTGTGATTTTCTCTTAACTATTTAACTTTTTATTTTTACTTAATGAAAACAGCTTATAAGTAAGCTGTGTTGAGAGCTTTTTGAACACAAAACAATACAATTAAGAAACTTAACACTTGGAATTGTAAATTGACTTAAAACCTCGAATTTGCATTAAACTTGAAAGTGTTACAAAGCTGAAAGTAAAAAGTTGTAAATGACTTTTTTAAAAGATTAAGCTAAGATAATTAAATATTAACTAGTTTCTAAGATACTAAGATGCCTCAAAGGCTTACAAAAGGCTCTATTTATAGCCGAAGTCTTCATCTCTTGGAC
>BQNB010145105.1:0-16763 GCA_026074375.1 Tanacetum coccineum
TCTTCACTTGATGATGGAAGTATTCTTCTCTTGTACTTGAGGAATTGAGCTTGGATCACTTGGAAACAAAGCTTTATGAATAGATGATCAAAGGATTTTAATTAGATGTGTGAGATGTTTTAGAACAGAAAGAATGAGTGCAAAAGGTGAGAAAATAGTGGGGAAAAGCCCAGTATTTATAGGACAAACTGGAGGAGCGTCTACCTGTGGGTGGTCCCTTTAAATAGGTGGCCGGCCCCCTTAAAATTAAGGGGGCCGCCCATGTATTTAAGGGGGCCACCCTAGACTAGGTGCTCCCTAGTTTGTCTTTTGTGTAGGGGGGATTTTCTAGAACTTTTCTAGCCGTTTTAGGTCCGAAAATTTGAAATTCAAAATATTTATTTTGAATAAAACATTTCTTTTAACTGTAGAAAATGTTTTGTAATGTTTATAAAAATGTTTACAACATTTTATACTTGTTTATTCATACCTTAAAGTAAAATTTGTAATGTTTAAAACATTTATTCATACCTTTAAGTGATAATTTTCGAAATGAAATTTTATTACTAATTACTTGTTTACGTTTAATTTTACATTAAACGTTTTTATATTTTGTGCTTATCAAAACGTAAAGATGTGAAAAATATTAATAATGTTTTAGGCATTATTTCTATCAACAACAACCAACCCAACATCGAATGCTTTACCCATATCAACCTTTCCCTCTTGCATCTGCATTTGAGTTTCATTCACTTATTTGTTTAGTGCATTCTCTAAGGTGTTGTTTTCTGACTCAATCCCACTGCTTTTCGTGACAACCAAATTGGCATCTACTGCTTGAACCAGATTGATCTAAACATCTTTTGACTGCAGCTTGAAACTTTTCTCAATCTCATGTTCATGAGGTATTGCTTCATTCAACGGTTTTTCAGTCTCCTTTTTTGTTTTAACTTCACATTCTTTCATCCGTAATTCATCGTATTTAAGTACCCTTTTATCAATAAACTTGTCAAGTATATCCAGGTACTTGAGTAAATCACTTCTGTAAGTTTCAGGTTCACAGCCCGTGTAGTCTTTGAAATTCTCTTGCCAAAGGCGATCCACATAATCCGAAGAATTTAACTTTTTTGAGGAAAAAATTCCTTGAACTGAGTTTGGAGTACTTCAAGACAAGTCTTTGCATTAACCGCATGAAGATTCTCTCTTTTAAATTGCAGCTGTAACTGATCTAAATTATGAAACATCTTCATTCTGAAAGTCTGATGCTCTTCACCGAAGAATGCAATAAATGCAGTTTCAAAGTCCCTTTTGTCTGTGATAAAAAGTTCACTGATCGGATAGAGAGTTTTAAGATGTGACTCGAGACCTTTAAAACATGCCATACCATTAGAGTACATTTATCTTTCTTCTAGTTGCAACTGGCGCAACTCTCTCTCTTGTAAATTAGAATTCAAAGATTCCATTGAAATTCGATGTGTGAAATGAAATTAAGGATCTTAAGTAGATTAAGCGATTTCTTGTGGTTTGTTATTCAAAAAAATCGTTATTGACGTTAAAGTACTTGATCTTAATTAACAATTATTAAAAAAACTTGAAATAAGGACTAACGATGAAAGTGATTAAAACTAAATGATTAACTAAAAAATTTAGAAAAATAAAAGACTAAAAGTGAAAATATTTTAAAAAGACGGGTAAAAATTGAAAATTGGTTAAAATTAAGGACTAAAGATATAATTATTTAAAACTAGAGGTCTAAAATTTAAAACTAAGGACTAATAAAGATAAAGTTTATAAACTAGGGTTTAAAAAATGAGACCTTTTAGAAAACTAAGGTTGAAATTGAAAAAATCAACTTTTAAACAATAATAAAAAATGGTTCATGTATATATATCTGATCATCTTCTTCGTAGAAAACTAACCGTTAGTGTTTTTTATTTTGTTCTTCATTTTTTATTCGTTTAGTGATGATTAAACAAAGATAGGCACGCTACCGTGATGTACGAAGGATAACGTCGAAACTCAAAACCGAAAAACCAAAACTTAAACGTTTAAACTACCCTTAATTTGTTACACGTCTTCTTCTAAATGCATATTTTGCAGAATCAAGTAAATTTGGGCAGAGTTTCGTTCTAGAAAATGTCATAAATCGCAGAAATAAGTACACCTGTATTACATAAACCGCAGACCATAGGAATATGTTACATAATCCGCGGGATAAACACAACTACATGAACCGCAGGATAAGTTTTTTTACATAAACCACAAGCTTCAAAACATATTCCTCAGTATGCAAAAAAAAATTCTTATTTCGCAGTCTTCATCATTATGCCCAGAAATATGTTTCTAAATAAGCCTTTAAATGACAGAAATAAGCCACGAAAACTTCCAGCTTTTCACTTTTAACAGTTTTAAGACAATAAGCTTAATCTATTTCACAAAATAGCCTAAAAATTATAGCCACTTTTTGAAATAAGCCGAGACCAAAATAAGCTCTAAAAACCTTTTAGGTAATCTGTATAACAACGAAATAAGCCACATAAGGAGATGATAATAAGCTATGTATGGTTGTTTTGGAAGACAACGAAGATCTTTTTATTAAATAACCCCAATCTAAACAGTCGCTTAAAACATAAGCCGAGACTTGTAAGCTCTAATAAGCCATTAAAAAACAGTTTTTAAACCTGAATAAGCTACATACTATTATCCTAAATATGCTAGATGTGTTTTTAGAAAAAAAAGTATTGATCTTGTTAACACATAAGCCACATCCAAACACTCTTTCAAAGGTTCTGCCGTGACCAAATAAGCACTAAAAAACTGTAATAAAAAAACTGTAAGCACCACTTATAAGCCACTAGAAAAACTGTTGACAAACGTTAATAAGCTGATTTAAAAAGCAGATGGGCAAAACACAACACAAATGAATATAAGCCGAAACCCGTTGCACTCTAAAATGACATTTAGCCCATAAGAAGATAAAAGTAACTGTTTTATAGCCCACTATGCCACAAAAATGATTTAGTAATATGCTAGTGATATTTTTAAGTAAAAAATGTTAACTTTTTAATCTAATAAGCACAAAACATAAAATATTAACCAATAAGCTCTAATAAGCCAAAGCAATAAGCACAAATAAGCACGACAACAAACACTCAATCCACCCCATGGCTCTTGATACCAATTGTAGGTTTCTATAATACTTCACACACATAATATCTTAGAGAGAGAAACCTAGAGAGATAGAATGGATGAAGAGCTCATAGAAAAACACACATATGTTATGTGAGAAAATAAACCAACCAACACTGTCTCCATGTGTGGAGAGGGTTTAAATACTTACAAGGTATGGGTTTGGACGGGCTTTCCTTGGGCTTTCTATAAGTCGGCCCAGTTAGCTTCCTAACTATTACATATTATTAAGGTTATAAATAGTGTGAGGCGTGGCGTGGCAGCATGGTCAAGCCTCAAGCCTTAGGAGTCATGGCGAGTCATGGCGTTTTTTAAGGCGTGACTTAAAGCAGCACAAAATATAAAAATATTTATAAATTTATATATTTATATATCATATTTCAAATATATTAAGTTTACAAAAGTTTCATACATAAAGAATAAAGTCAATAAAATATCTTTTCATGTAATATTTTTCATTCCTATAAAAAATGATTTTTATCAAAATTAAATTAAAAAAAGCCTTCATGCATCATGCCTTGTCACGCCTTATCATGTTTTTTAACTTCTCATCTCACGTCACGCCTTAAGCTTACGCCTTGGTCTATTGCGTAGCGTGGATGTCACGCCTCACGCCTTTACGAGACCTTAGCGCCGCCATGACGTGCCTTTTAGAACCATGCATATTATAGACTACGAGCTAATTAAGTAAATACGTTGAGTGACCGATCCTTTTTTTGGATTCCTAGCAGATCATCCATAGATGGGTAAGGTAGTATGAAGACTATTACCGATTAAATCCTTTTTACACAATCATGCCGCTCTAGATCTTCGATACACTTAAGTAACTAGGGTTCTAGAGTCTAAACATGCACACATCAATCAAGAAGCAATATTATTAAGATCTACATACGAATTCACATGCAATCATAAGCAAACACTAATGAGATCTAGCCTAGCATGTTAAAGATAAGCAAAGCACAATAACCAACCAAACAATAAGACATTGAAAGATTAAAGGATAAAAGAACTTCACTATATTGAAACAAGCGATTAGGGAAGGTACAAAAGGGTTGAAAAACCCTAAAATACTCCCACAGTCAGCTACAAATCGTTCTCCGCCGAACTCCATTCCTAATATGCTATATAAAACCCTAAATTCGAGTTTTTGTATTTATAAGAAAAGAATCGCAACGGCGACGCAAGAAAACCCGACGCCATCGCGCCGCGAATATTATAGGGTTTCTTTATAATGGCTATAGTCCAAACGCTATCACAAATTCCTCTGACATGGTCGCTTGATCATCCAGACGGCGTCGCAAGTAATTTTGACGCCGTCTCCATCTTTTGTAAGCAAATCTTCAACCCTTCGTTTGTGTAAAGTTTCACTCTTGTCCCGCTTCTTTCAAAATAGAGCCCAAGTTACGTGTATTTCCTCCAAATGTCTTCCAAGTGCTAAAAATGCAAAAAGAAACGATTAAGCACATATTTTAAGCATTTTTGCTTGATTATAGGGGTTAAATGACTCTGAAAAGTGTATAAAATTACACCTTATCAGTTATTGATATTAAATCAATAAACGAGAGTAGATCTAGATCTTGAAACTTCGTTAACGGTTAAGATACCGTCTCAATGGTTGCTCACACAGCACGTCACACGATAATGCCATGATGCTAGTGATTGCTTCAAGTAAACAAACAACAAGTATTGTATTACTTGTTCTTGAACAGATCCAAAACCCTAATGGGGTGCGTTTGAATCAGCTTGCAGAAAGAACAAAAAGAAAACCAAAACAGACCTGCAAGGGATCGAACACTGGTATTTTGAAACAAAAACAACAACCCTACCACTGGACCACGCGTCCTTTATTGTAATGAATGTGGAGCAGGTTTGTATTATACCCGGAAAACCTAAAAGTGATTTTAAGGTTAATATTTTGCGATTTTTGGCGAAGGAAGTACATGCACAATTTTTGAAACGTTTAGGGTTTTGTGACAAGCAATGGATTATTAAAATGAAGCACAAAGGGTGTGTTTGTATAGCACTTAAACCCTAATCCCAAAATTGTTCCTTACTTCAAGTTATTGTCAACCAATTCCACACTTCCCAAAAACGACTCCTAAGCCCCTCCATATACCCTCCTAGGCAAACACTATAGGGAGGAGGACGGGACTTCTATTTTTCAACTATTTAGTCATTCTCTTATATTTAACATGCATTTAAATATATAAGCATCCATCTTTATATATTTATGTTGAAAGCAACAAGTAATATTCGTCTTATTCGTTGTAAAGATATGCTTAAACTCTTTTTGTTGTTGTTCGTGCATCTAACATAAATTAACGTAAAGCCCCGTGCTTTGCAGCGGAGCGCGGGTTGAAAACATCGTTCTCAATCTAAAGATTCATAATTGCATGTTAAGTTTTCATTCACGTTAAGATTTCAAGAATAAACATATCGGTAATTTAATAACCACACGGATGTGTGTTACAGTACCCTCCAAGTTACCCTCTAGCTACTTCTACCGGCCAATTTTACACTTAGCATAGAAAAAGTAAATAACGTAAGAGAGAGACCGCGTCTTCCCCTTTATACTACACATCATTCTTATAACACACATACCGCTAGACACTACATTGGCATACCTTTGGGACAACTCGGCCGACCACAAGGCCGAGTTGTGAAAGAAAGAAAAAAATACGTGTTTGTGCGATGTTGATTTTTGTAGGGTATATTTGTGTATAAGTGAAGTATATTTTGGTGGTAATTTTGATTGTTTGATTAAATTAATTGACAGGTAATGGAAACCCACTAAGAAACCACTTAAATCATTTTTTAATCCTCTAAGCCGTCGGCTCAGCGTGTGAACAATGCCAGCTCGAGCCGCGGCTCCACAATGCCCCCGAGTTGTCCCACTCCTTAAACCCGACCCTCTCACCCGCGGCTTCATAACAGTGCCGGCTCTAATCCTCAACTTAAACAAAGTTATATACTTCATCCGTCCTAAAATTATTGTCCCATATTGACTTTTTAAGTTTTTTTCTTTCAACTTTGACATTAAATATTTTGGTTGTGTTATATAATACTTGATAAAAATCATAACTATGAAAATACATTTAAAAACCAATCAATTTATATATTTTTCATTTAGTATTATATAACACAAATGAAAATATTTATGATTAAAGTTGAAGAAAAAAACTTAAAAAGTCAATAAGGTACACTAATTTTAAAACGAAAGGAGTAGTATAATAACTTAGTTAGTATGTTAATTAATTTATTTGTATAAAAAATGTTTTATTTCAAAAAAGAAGACTAAAATACAAAACCAATTAAGATTGTTCTTAAAAACTAAAACATAATAAATTAAAGAGTTGACTACATTTTTTGTCCTTGTCGTTTACCGGACATAACGGTTTTAGTTCAATAGTCTAAAATGTAACGGATCATGTCCAGTTTTTGACGACCCGTAACACTTTTAGTTAATTTTTACTAATGCCGTCTGTTTGACTTCGTTGACTGTTAAATACAAGGGTATATTTGTCTTTTCAAAGTCATAAACCCAATCATAAAAAACAGAAACATTCAACCCACACACCTGACACACTATATAAACATTCTCACACATTTCTTTATATTTTTAGACCCACACACCTGACACACTATATAAACATTCTCACACATTTCTTTATATTTTTAGAGGGTGTTTGTTTCGGCTTATATGTGTGCATACGAGCTTCTTTGATTTTGGCTTATATTTCTTAAGCCCTAATTTATGGCTTATTTTAAGACTTACGGGCTTATATAAGTTTATCATATCGTAATAAACTTATATAAGTCCACAAGTCTCAAAATAAGCCGGAAAATTGAAGCTTATGAAATATAAGCCGAAATCAAATAAGCTCGTAAGCCCACATATAAGCCGAAACAAACACCCCCCTTATCACTATCTATATCGTCTTCAACTAACAAAACCACCAATACATCACCATGACATCACCACCACCACCGACCCACCAACCCATCACCATAAACACCCCCTGCCACCAAACCATCACCACCGACCCACGAAACACCACCACCGAACCAACAAAATCCTTGAAAAAACTAGGGGCCAATCATATAATATATCATGTTAAAAAAAATCATTTAATATATCCAAAATGTCAAAACAAAACCTAATCCAATTCCTTTCCATAGAAACAAAGGAAAAAATAAACAAAGCTGTGATAGACCTACTATCTTTTCCTTTGGATGACGATAACAGGAAAGACAAGGGACAATACTAATTCCATCCCAAAAATATTTAAATCTCACTTCCTTCATTTATTCATTTTGTAGACAAGAATAAATTGTAAAGAAAAAAAGAAATAGAAGCAGCAGAGCAACAAAGGAGTTTATGTAGAAAAATATTGAAATTGAAATTGGGAATGAATGATTAACCACTTGTTATTATTAATTTGGTGTAAGTTAAAAAAAATATCATTTGATGTCATAGCCTTTTTATATCTTTGGCAAATCATAAGTCGATTCAACAACAACAACATTAAACCAATTGGATCTAATAACAATCTTGTCACATCTACATCATCTGTCCGATGATGGTGATGAGTTTTGGTTGTAGTGGTTTCTGTCCGATGATGGTGATGGGTTTTGGTTGTAGTGGTTTCATGGTGGTGCATATTTGATTCGGTAGTGGTGGGTTCTTGCTATTGGTGGCTGGATCTTGGTGGTGGTGGTGGCAGTTTTGTAATGATGGTGATGGGTTTTGTTGGTTTTGATGAGTAGGTGTGTGTAAAAGAAATGGGTACCGGATGGCTCAAGTAAACAACGAGGTTGAACAATTTATATGTATATAATTTTTTTTAGTAATAATAATAATAATAATTATTATTATTATTATTATTATTATTATTATTAATAAAATTAATTTTGTTATAGCTAAATGAGTGGGGCTCAAATGTATCTCACCTCCTTACTAACTTTTTGTAAATATCCAATTTCTTCTAATAATAAAGTGATGTTATAATTAATAATAATAATAATAATTAAAGAAAGGGCATTTTAGTCACTCTACATCATCATCCGAGGGTAGTTTAGTCATTTTATGAATTTTTTTAACAAGTTAAACTAACAGTCAACGAATAATGGACTAAAAGTGTTACGGGTCGTCCAAAACTGGACAGGATCCGTTACATTTTAAACTATTAGATTAAAACTGTTATACCCGGTAAATATAGTTAACTCTAAATTAAATTAAACTTAGATGCCGTTTGGTTCATTAATTTGAAATTCCGGAATTTTAAATTATAGGAAATTTAATTTCTTGAGAATTTAAAATTCCGGAATTTAAAATACCTACGCATGTTTGGTTGACAGAATTTTATAATTTTTGAAATCTGTCATTTTGTTTATTATTGCAATTTTTTAAGGAGGGACGGCTAGGGGTGTCAAAAAACCGACCCGACCCCGATTAAGCCTATTCGGGTCGGGTTACGCGGGTAAAAAATATTATTCGGGTCAACCCGAGTATCCCGAATACCAAATAGGGTCGGGTATCGGGTTGAAATTTTTGGTAACTCGGTTTCGGGTCGACCCGATTGACCCAAATAAATATCTTTCGAAAATAAATTTTATAAATTTTCTATATAAACGATGATAAAAAAAATCAATTTTATTACGTTTTACTCATATTCGGGTTGACCCTAACCCGAACGGACCCGACCAGAATTGACACGAACCCTACTAACCCGAATTCAAATAGGGTCGGTTTCGGGTATGAAACTTTTAACCTTGACTCGACCTTGACCCGACCCGAATGTGACCATCCCGACCCGACTAAAGTGATGGATATCCTTTGATTTAAAAAAACAATAAACCAAGAAAAAATAGAACACAAACTAGAAAAAAAAAGGTTTAAGTTTTTTTTTCCAAGTTAATGAAAATTCTTCACTTTTTGAAGCCATTTTAATTTTTCCCATTTTGAAAATTCATGGAATTTTTAAATTCCCCCATTTGTGTTACCAAACACAATATTTGAGGAAAATTAAAATGCAAATGTCATGAATTCCCTCCAATATACCCCAACCAAACGGCACCTTAGTGTTTGCAAATTCATAAACAGGTAAATTATACCTTTCTCTTTGCTCACATTACTAATTATACTATTGTCCAAATTCATCAATAAACGTTCGTGTCTAATTCTCAATCTAAAGATTCATAATTGCTTGTTAAGTTTTCATTCACGTTAAGAATTCAAGAATAAACATATCGGTAATTTAAAAACAACAAGGATGTGTAGAGGTGTACAAAACCGGTTTTAAAAAAAAACGAACCAGTTTTTGAACCGAACCGGTTTTAGTCAACCGGTTCGTAAACCGGTTTTGGCCAAAACCGATTCGGTTTTAAACCGGTTTTCCCATCCAAAATCTTGAACCGATACAAACCGGTTCAAACCAGTTTGCCGTAAACCGGTTCGGTAAACCGGTTTGAGTAATGGATTTTTTTTTCCAATGGGTGAGTGATGAATTTCAGTGTATTGAATTTCATGAAAACAATGAACGGTCATGTGGTCAAGTTGAAGATAGTTTTTGTCACTCCTATTTCATATGTATTTGAGGTTTATGGTCTACTGTATTACATTGAATTATGCATTCAAAGTTTTCTTTATAATAAAAGTTTTTTTTTTGTGTTTTGAGACCGTGTAATTTACCCTAACACTCAACCCTTTTACTTATACTAAAATAATGTGTATGAAAAACTTAAAATTTTAAAATTTTGAAAATTTAACGGTTGAAAATTAGTATGATAAACAGTATTGGTACTACCTATCAGTCTATCACTACCTCTAAACTCAAAGCTCTAGCTCTAAACAGTATTGGTACTACTTATTAAACTGTGAATGGTCTTCTGCTTATTAAATGACATCTACTATTAGCCTCTACCCTCTACCCTCTACTTATTAAATGACGTCTAGTATTAAATGTATGAAATATAGTTATTAAATATGGCATGTCCTTTAGTACTTCTTTAGTTTCTTAGCCTGCATTTGGTTAGAAAAGGAATACAACAAACGTGGGTCATTCAATATTTCAATGACACAATGTCATTCTGAATCTGAAAATCACATGTCACATATTAAATATGGCATGTACCCTTTAGTACTTCTTTAGTTTCTTAACATTTCTAAAAAAAAAACCGGTTCAAAAATCGATTTATAAACCGGTTCATAAACCGGTTCGGTTCAAACTGGTGATATTTAAAAAACATAAACCGGTTCATAAACCGGCGGTTCAGTTTTGGTCAAACCGGTTTTCAAAAAACCGGTTTAAAAAAACCAGTTTCGGTTTTTTTTCCGGTTCGGTTCATAAACTGGTTTTTTTGCCCACCTCTACGGATGTGTGTTACAGGACCCTCCAAGTTACCCTCTAGCTACTTCTACCGACCAATTTTAAAATCGCGTAAGAGAGAGACCGCGTCTTCCCCCTTATACTGTATACACGTCCTTCTTATAACACACATCCCGCTAGACACAAGGTGGCATATCTTTGGGACAAGTCGGCTGTTGGGACAAATTACAAACGACTAAGTGTCGTTTCTGCTGTTAGAGGTGTTCGTTTCTGCTGATAGCATTAAGTCGTTCCTGTTGATAGTTCAAGTAGCATTCCTGCTGATTATGTTTTTGCTGGTCATGTTCTCGTTCCTGCTGACAGAGATGTAGCGTTAAATTAACTATCTAAAAGATAAAGGTTTGATCTCGTATCTCAACTTTCATTACATGTCCACGAGTGTTTATTTTCGGGTGTGTTTGGATAAGGGCTTATAGGGGCTTAGGCTTTTAAAATAAGCCTCGTTTGTCACACGGGCTTATGAAGTCATAAGCCTCTATAAGCCCCAGCCTCATAAAAGGGGCTAAAAACTTTAGCCCGGGGCTTATGAACCAAAAATTACTTACATACCCTTAAAAATATCTAACATACACCAAAAATTTATTTATGTTCTTTTTAGTAATTTTACAATAATAAGCCTCAGCCCCAGCCTATTTGCCAAACAAATTTTAAAAAATACAAATTTTAATTTCGGCTTATAATATAAGCCCCAGCCCCAACCTCGACACAAGCACCAGCTCCAGCCCATTACGCCAAACATACCCATAATCTAACTAAAAAAGTGGTCAAAACCTTGTAAGTAAACTTTTAACAATCCCATAGTCAAAACCCTAAACAATGGCAACTGTAACAGCTGCTCGATCTGTTTTCCGTTTTCCTATCCCTACACGGAATCTTTTTTCCAGTCGCATTTTCAAGTACTAAATAGTTTTCTTAATCCAATTTTCAGTTTGCTACTCATCAAGAACCGATAAATATTTCATTTTTATCATATGGGTATAATTGGTTTTGAGAATATTGTAATCATTGGTATGTGTTCTTTTATAGGGGATGTTTTTGCAGTTGTCGTCCGGCAGAGACAATTCCGTGTTTGGAATCATAGCAACCCGATTCCGGTTTGATGACACCTATGCTTAACTTTTCTCTAAATAGTTACGGTTTTTTCTCCGAAGGTGAGATTTCAGTTCCCATTTTGTTGAAACTATTATTATCTAATGAGTATATACTGTATAACATTTGTGATTTTTTCTCTCCCACTTTTCTCTGGGGTTGATTAAAGCTATGTATCGGACTAGCGGGTATTGTTTAAGTTGTTTATTGCGTTGGATAGTCCGATTCCTTTGCATGTGTTTTGTCTGTGTAGTAGGTCTAGACATTCTTTGAGGTAACATGCATTTGCATCCATCATGAATGAGACTGGTGAATCATGATTATACTTATTGCTAGGCTAGATATTACTTAAAGCCATTGCTTAACCATAATGAAAATTTAACCTTTTGTTTAATGAATGTAGATGCAGACTATCCTCATCTCTCAGCAATTGAAAATCTGGAGTGCCAACTAAACTTGATGGATAAGCGAATTGGAGTCAAATCTGCATACCACGGGTTCCCTAGGTGGTCTGTTGGGGAAGACAAACAAGGCCTCTTCATAAACCGCAACATGATTGGGCTCCACGAAAAAGATGTGAAGGAATATGTTCCAACTAGGGATATGACCCGTCTACTAAACTTGACTCACTTTGACACACCTTGTCCTAGCTGGGATGTGATGAAGGAGGCTAAAGAACTGGACCAATTTTTTGAATTCACAAGCGGTATTTATTCAACATGTACTACTATAGCACATCATTTTTTAAAGAGTTATGAAGGAAAAATGATTGTCTTGCCTAATTAAACATGTGGCTAACATATATTTATACATACATGACATAAAACTATTGATGCCAAAACAGTATGTGGTTCACTTCCTCACAACTAATGGATTGATGTCATGTATGTTTATCCATACAAGTTTAGCGATTTCAATCATATTCTAGAAAAACTGTAGTTTAAACAGTTACTTTTCATTACTTAATCGATTAAATTGCTTAACTTTAATTTGTTTTCTTTTTATGGCTTAACCACTTTTTCACTCCAAAAAGTTCCAAGAACGTACCAACGAATGTCAAGGAGCTAAACCATTGACTAATGAAAAAAAAAACCTTATAAACTGTAAACTTAGTGACAGTTTTTATTTGCATGCCCGGTAAATGAACTGAAGATGTTATACATTTTATGTTTCTACGTACTCTTACAGGAATGCCTGTCATTAGTTATCTACGCGCATTTTGTACCATGAGATACACACGAGCAATTTACATTGTTGCTGGACATGAGGGCCCTGATCCCGGGGACCCTAATGGAGGTTACGTTGCGAAGATTAATCTACCTGGTAGATTCTACAAGATTGAGGATGTCAACATGCAAATATTTCGGGACGTAGTGAGGATAACCATACCGAAGAAGAACAACCAGAATCTGGTTTATAAAATTAAAGGAGACTTTTTATTTTTTCGCGAGAGAAAGAGTACTACATAAAGTAGCATTAAGACAGGGCGATGCTGTTTGTTATTATTTGTTTCAATCAATGAACATGTATGAAAAATGAGATTTCTCATCTGCATCAACCATAAACTTAAATCTGTTTGAGCGTAGCAGCCAGCTAATTACATATAGAATTTATGTGTAAGAAACCTGCTAGTAGAGACCACCTCCTCATTGGTGCCTGGTATTGCTATTGTGATGAACTGATGATATGTCAAATCTTATTATTTCTTGAGATCCATCTAGATGATATTATTAAGAGATAAATTCGACAAACTTAAGTTATCAGATTGAGCATTTGGCAATCTCCATGATGCCCTTTGGCAAATCAAACTTGTTTATTTGCTGGTGACATAAATATGTCGTCAAAAAGTATACTTAAAAAAGACTCAATCGACTAGGACCTGGTAAGCCATTTCAGTTTTATGGTCTAGTAAACCCATGACTCCAAAAAAAACAGTGATTTACACTTTTCTCTCTTTCTCTCTCATCTAACCGAATCTCCCGCCATTTTCCTCCATTAAAAATTAAAACACTAAAAAAGCTCAATAACATCTCGATTTTCTAATCAATCATATTCTAATACGATTACATATTTGGAATCAGCTAGTTAATCCTATCATACTGATATCATATTCCCCAATTTTTAACCATTTTTTTGAATATCTAATTTCTGGTATTTTGGCGCCAAAATTGATTTCAAAAGTTAGTCGTTCTAATAGTGTTAATCTAGTGATGCTTATCAGTGTTTCGTTGATCAATTTAGTAATTTTTTTTTTCTGAATTTTCTTCATTACAATTGAAAATTACTAGACGATCAAAGCGTACTACTAGAATTCCTTTGAAATTTAAGGATTCGGTGTATACACTTACTAGTAAGAAGAATAAACAAAAGCATGATGCAATGGAAACTCATAAGGAGGATGTTAGTGAGGATTGTGGTGAAGATTGTAATGGTAATAGTGAAAATTGTGATGTTACTAAAGAGGATTGTGGTGTAACTAAAGAGCGGGGCAATGAAGTGGGAAATAATCTGTTTAAGGATGTTTGGAGTGTGAATTTGGAAGATAGAAGTGATGTTAAATATGACTGAACCAAGGAAGAGGAGTGTTAGCCATAATGAAGATGGGAAAGGAAAGCACGGAGCTGATTCTATCATGAATTGCAAAGTGCTAATTGTGATACTAATATTGGCACTAGCTTATTTGATAATCTGTTTGAGAATAAGCTAGGAAAGGATAATATGGATAAAAGTGCTAAAAATGATGACAACAATGTGTTTTCTTATGCTAAAATGGTGAATAATGATACTAATGCTTTGGATAAAAGTCTGAATTGTAATGGTGAGGAGGCAGTAATCTTTGATGAATAATTAGTGGAAGAAGGATGTAAGAAGTGGAAAAATATTGTGTGTGGTGTTTTTTTTGGCTGTAGCATGTCAATATATGAAATGAGGTGTATTTGAGAACAATGTGGGGAAGGCATGGGTTGGGAGAGATTATAGTAGATCATAATGAAATATGCTTCTTTAAGTTTAAAAACATTGAGGGTATGAATTATGTTCTCGAACAAAGCCCATGGATGGTAAATGGAAAGCCTATGGTGGTACAAAAATGGGATCCTGATGTATGCATTGAAAAAACAGATCCCTGTAAAATCCCTATTTGGATAAAGGAACAAAATGTACCATTGGAAGCATGGAGTATTAGAGGTATCAGTACTTTAGCCAGCAGGTTGGGGAGACCTATTTTGATGGATGAGGTAGCTACAACCATGTGTCATAAGGGGACAGTTAGTGCAGCGTATGCTAGAATTTTAATTTAGACTGATGCAAAGAAGGGGTTCCTTGATCAAATTGGAGTAATATACAAGGATGCTTTGAACTTGAAGAACACTAAGGGAACTAAGTATGTAAAGGTTGAGTATATCTGGAAACCTGATATGTGTGAGCATTGTAGGGTGTTTGGACATAAGGAAAGGTTCTGCAAAAAATTGGGTAATGGGGTGATAAAATACCAGAATTTAAATGTGAATATGAACAAAGTGAGGGTGGACAAATTTGAAATGAATAATGAGTTTGTTGAGGTCGAAAGTAAAATAAATTATGGATGGAAGAATAAGTTTTAATACAAACCAAAAGTTGTGGAAAATGGAGAAAGTTTGCAGAATAAAGACAAGTCAAATAATACTGTGGTGGATAAAAATGTGAGTGAAGTGAAAGAGAATGGAAAGGAGAAAAAGGATAAGGGAAAGATGAAGGTAAATGATGTAGGAAGTAACGATTCACCCCCATCATTGGAAAAGATATGGAGCATTAGCCCTGAAAATATTGAGAAGATCAGAATGAGTGCAAATAAGTATGTTGTATTATCTTGGATAAGGAAGATAATGGTGATGATTGTTGTAAGGATGACAAAATTATTGTTGATAGGTATATTTTGAGGAAAGTCCAGCCAACTATTGAAGAAACAAAAAAGTGGACTTATGATATGAGGCAATACTTCAAATATAGATGGAAAGCATTGAATAGAAATGAAGAAAACAATGGTGATGAGGATGTTATTTTGGATGAGAATAATGCTACTAATGATTTAGTAGCTGATGAAATAGGTGGGAGTGATAATAAACTCCTCAATTAGCTATTGTAATGGATTTCAAAATGGCAGTGTGGAATGTCAAGGGAATGTGCAAAGAATTTAGGCAGAATGAAGCTAAGAAGTTTATTATTGAAGAAAAATGACAAAAGCTATAAATGAGTAATATACTTTTTGTTTTGTGCTACTATGAGTAAGCTACTTCAAAAAGTATTAATATGAGTAACTTACTTTTAAAAAGTTACCAAAATGTGTAACCACCTAGTATGCCATGTGTACAGTCAAAGTTAACTTTTTTTTTTTAATTAAAAATAATATTATTTTTTTTAAATAAAGTAAGAAAAAAATTTAAAACAAAAATTTTTAAATTTTTATTTACTCTATTTAAAAATTTAAATAAAGTACGAAAAAAATTAAAAATTAAAAATTACTTTAATTAACGCATGAATTTTTTTTTATTTTTTTTTTAATTTTAAATTACTTTAATTAAATAATTTAAAATTTCAAATAAAGTACCGAAAAAAAAATTTTAAATTATAAATTTTTATTTAAAAAAGAAAAATTAAAAATTACTTTATTTAATTTTTTTTCGCACTTTATTAAAAAAATTAATAATTTGTTTTACTTTTTTCTTACTTTATTTTAAAATAAGATTATATTTTTTAATTAAAAATTAAAAAAAACAAAAATAAATTTAAAAAAATAGAAATGTTGACTTTGACTGTACACAATCCTAGGTGGCAGCTGAAGTGTATAAGAAAGAACAATGGTTACACATTTTGATGATTTTTTAAAAGTATGTTACTCATGTTGATACTTTTTGAAGTAAGTTACTCATAGTAGCACAAAACAAAAAGTATGTTACTCATTTATAGCTTTTGTCCTGTAACATAAACATAAGCCCAATTCATAAGTTTAGCCGAACATTCTTGTTGAATTCTAATAAGCTCAGGATCCTAAATGAAACAAATTTATAATACTCTGTAGTGTCTCAAGCTAAAGAAACAAATAAAGAAAGTTATGTTTATTTTGTAACCTTAAACATATTG
>BQNB010145106.1:0-16762 GCA_026074375.1 Tanacetum coccineum
ATCTTAATATCTGATTTCTCAATAACATATAACGACTTCTATCCATGATCTACTAACGACCTTATATACATTAGTTAAAAGTGTACACGCTTATCTATGCTTCTTCTTAGTCGCTTGAATGAAGTCGTTTATACATATTGTCAAAATAGTCTCTGAAGTGTGTAGGTTACAATTACATTCTCTACGTCCATTTCATAGTGTTGTTTGATACAACGATTAAGTTCAGTTTCACCTTTTTAGGTGGATAACTTACTATGAGTTGCGCAGACCTATTTGGTATTAAGATGTATAGGGTTGTTTGGCTGTGTTATTAGAGGATGAACCATTTACTAGACTGAATCATTTAATTTTACTATTCTCATTAGTTACTTTTACATATTTGTTATTATGCATATGTATGTTTGGCTTTTGATTTGTATATATGCATATATGTTTTGTAGGGGTGACACCAATTTCAATCATTATTAAGTAAAAAACTATGAACATAGTGATGGAAGGAATGGGATATGTAGGAAAATGATTCTGACTTACCTATTTTTTGGTTTATATTCTTGGTGATATCTTAACGAAGGTTTATCGTCTGTGTGATTAAAGGTTGTGCTTGAACCTAATATTTAGACCTTAATAAAACAGATTACTTTTATTATGATCATGGCTAAAGAGGTGAAAAGGGGTAATTGAAACTCGGCCATATTTCGAACGTCAGGTTGGACATTTGTTAAACAAGAATTCCATGGCTTTTTGTAGATAATTTAAGTTAATAATGATGATTTTGTTTTAAGTGCAGAGTAGTAACAGGATATATTGCGCAGAATAATTTCAATAAAGAGCCCATCATAAGTCAACAGGTAAAACAAAAAGAGTTATAGTTTAAATAACGAATTATTATAGGGAATATGGAAAAATTCCTTATCATCAATCTATACATTAGTACATATCCTCTCTTTTCATATAAAAAAAGTTTTTTTCTTCGTTTTTCTCAATAGTCTCTTTGAAGCTAATATTTATTTAAACTGATAGATGATTGATCATTTTTAGTAGTGAATCTGTTGTTGGTAAAAATCATGGTGACTTTGGGTTATGAGTTACTGACGATGCGAGCTATTACGATTCAATGTGGTAAATTAAAGGCCATGACGTTAACAAGGTTTTGCCACAGTCATATTTCGTGTGATTCTAAGTAGAAGTTGTATATAAATCTGACCTCATTGATTATTTATAATCAACCTTCTGTTTCACAAAGTTAACACCCAAAATTCACACTTTTCTCTAACTAACTTCCCGCTAAAATTCACCATGAGAATTAACAAAAAAACCTTCGATTAAGCACTATTTTCTCAACAGATTTCAGTTTTAATCATCAAAAGCGTATCAGAATTTTAATCCGCATAATCCTAGTTTTTTGAATTTTGTTTTTTTGTTGAGTTTTTGAAAACCCAATTTTGGCGCCATTTTTCAATTCCTGTTCAGTTGATGCTAATTATTTGAATTCATTGATTAAGTGATCAATTCTGCTTGAGGAGCTGTATTCTTAGTATTTTGATTCATTTAGTTTAGTTAGTTCAATTTCATTATGTCTAATAAGAAAAGGTCATTGAAAAGATAAGTTAAGGTTCTGGTGAGATTCATTGATCATGTGATGGGAACATTGAGTCAAAAAAGAAATGATGGGAGTGAAGATGAAATTAATGAGCAAATTAGGGTTTTAGATGAAGATTCTAACATAATTAGGGGAAATAGACAAGAGATGGATGGGGATGTTGAAAACTGCATATGAAAGATGGATGATAATGGGATCAAATAGAGGGAATTAGACAATTGTATTGTAAGTGAAAATGTGAATAAGGTACATGTGGAGGGAAACATTGATATGAGGTTAAATGGGTATGAAAATTTAACGAGAATGATACTAATTAAGGAACAATTGGGGAATAAGGATAAATGGGCAATGATCAGGCCTGTAAGGATAGGTGAAGAAGTGGTAAAACAGAGTAAATCATATGCTAATGCTGCTAAGACTTTCACTAAGCTACTTAATAACGAACTTAATTTTGTTCCAACTGGATTAAATGAACTTGGTAATGAAGTGGTGGTATTTGATAAGGAATTGGTTGAAATTGGTAGTAAGAAATGGCGGCTTACCTTATGTGGATACTTGGTAGGACTTAAAATGAGTTTGCCAGAAGTGAGGTATCATTTGAGAAGAATGTGGGGTAGATATGGACTAAAGGAAATTATGGATAATCCTAATAGATTGTTGCTGTTCAAATTTGGACATGAAGCAAGGATGGATAATGTGATAGAAATGAGCCCTTGGATGGTTAATGGGAAGCCATTGATGGTCCAAAAATGGAATCCTAATATTGGAATGGAAAAGACTAAACATAATAAGATTCCTCTATGGGTAAAGTTCACTAATGTCCCAATGGAAAGGCCTGAGTATGGACTATTGGAGAGCAGTGCTAATAGAGTAGGAAACACCTATTGAAATGGATCACATAACTGCTAATGTGTTTGGTAAGAATGGGACCTGGAAGAACTGAATATGCTAAGATTCTTACTGAAATTAGTGTTGAGAAGGGATTTAAAGAGAGTGTGGAATTTGTGAAGTCTGTTATGACCCTGTAGATCATTATTAAGACTCATCTAGGATATAGTAACAATGATTAATAAACTTGCACAGTGGAATAATAACACAAAAATCAGAGTTACTTCAAGGTTTTCTTCATTCACTACATTCCCAAGATCAAATGATCTTTGGGGCTAAACTAACTAATACATAGACGTCTATAACACATCTACTAACTATCTAACTATGGTGTACACACACATACCTTTTTCTAATCGACTCTCATCAGTCGACTTTTTCTATTGTTTTCTAAACCACACGTCTATACCCTTTATATAAAGGGTTTACAGGAAAAACCTAGAGTATTAAGGAAACATAATAACTGATATTCAATGCATATCTTTGACTTTTCAATGCATATTATGGAAATCGTAGAGGGTGGGGGGTGAATAAATTTCCATTAAAAATCTTAAAATATTTCGTATCAAATTACCGATCAAGCGTGATACAATATGATGAGTGTTCATACAAGTTATATACACATATTAATACATCGATTTACAACAATACAACCCAACACACAATATTCACATTTATTCAAGACATAATTAAAACTATATAATCAACACATCACACAATTGCAAGTATAAATATAAAGCAATGTAAGAAGAAAGAGAGAACAACTGAGGAAGTTTTCAAGGCCTTGAAAACAAACACATATGAGAATAGGAAGGGAGGTTGGTAGAGTGGATAAGACTTACCTAAATAACAAGGCTAATTTGGGTAAAGGTAGGAAATAATGCTATATACAAAACAGCAACTAGCAAGTTAGGAAGCAATGGAACAAGAAGAAGGTAAATGTGTAAAGTATGGGTAGGAATAATAAGGAGAATTCATTTGAGGAAAAAATTTCATTCACTACCAGTAAGAAATGATAAGGGGAAAATGTTGCTAATACACCTGGTAAAGGAAGACAAGAGAATAAGTACAATGTGTTAGTTGATGTGGAAAGTGTTGACTTGGAAGTGATTAAAATGTTGAAGGATATAATGATTGTTGATCAATATCTTAATAAAAGGATACAGCCTAACTGTAGTGTTATTAGGGATTGGTCACAAGATATGATTAAGTACTTTAAGAGAGCATGTGAAGCTGATAGGGAAAAAGAAAGACAATATCAAGATATGGGAATGAATAAGATAGTTGAAGGAATTGTTAAAGATGTGCTTGAAGATGATTCATTGGTTACATGGAATTTGGTAGCTGAGGATATGGAAGGCACTGAATGAAACTTGTTGAATTAAGAGGTGTGTCCATTCTAATTTTGTTTCTTAATGGATTACAAAATAATTGTTTGGAACATCAGAAGTATGAATCAAGAGAAAAAACAAAAAGAAGTTAGGAATTTTATTATTAACAATCACATACATGTATGTGTTGTCTTAGAAACACATATTAAAAGCCAAAAAATGATTGAAATCTGTGATAGGGCTTTCAGTAGGTGAGATTGGGTATCTAATCCTAAGTATAGTGAGAATGGGTGTAAAATTGTTGTTGGGTAAGATAGTAGCATTGTCAATCTTATGGTTTTAATTATGACTAGACATAATATACTTTGTCCTCTTAAAAACAAGCATGATAATAAAAGAGTGTTTTGTAGTTTTATATATGCTGCTAATACTGGCAAGGAAAGGAAATTGTTATGGAAGGAGCTTGAAATGAACAAATCTATTGTTTAGACCAATCCTTGGGTCATATTGGGTGACTTCAATGTGACACTTAAAATTGAAGAACAATCCTCTGGGTCTTCTATCATTTCCAATGATATGCATGACTTTATTGACTGTGTTAACACTCTTAAAGTTGAAGATGTATGCTATTCAGGGTTGTTTTACACCTGGACAAAATCTCCTCTTAATCCTCAAACAAGTGTTCTTAAGAAACTGGATAGAATCATGGCCAATGAGGATTTCATAAAGGCTTATGATTAGGCTCATGCGGTTTTTCATCCTTATGTTGTTTCTAATCATAGCCCTGTTGTGTTCACCATTCCTCAAGCTATAAAGAAAAAGACTAAATCTTTTAGGTTTTCTAATTTCATTGCTGAAAAGCCAAAGTTATTGGCCATTGCTAATGAAGGATGGAAGGTGAATGTTAGTGGTATTCAAATGTTCAAGGTGGTTAAAAGGTTGAAATACTTGAAGACTTCTCTCAAGAAACTGAGTTGGAAGAATGGAGATGTGTTTGACAGAGTGGTTCAATTGAAGAAGAAACTTAAAGAAGCTCAAGCTTTAGTTGATTCACCCCACAACAATCAAGTAAAAGAGTTTGTTGTTACTATCCTTAAAGAATATCACGAGGCTGTTATTAATAAAGAAAAATTATGGTTCCAAAAGGCTAACATTGAGTGGTTATGTGAAGGGGACAGAAACAACTCCTATTTCCACAAAGTGGTTAAAGGGAAAAGGCGAAGGAACAGAATTGTGAGCATTATTGATAAACAGAGTAATATGGTGGAAGGGGATGATGTTGTTAAACAATTTGTGAATCATTATAAAGAATGTTTGGGATATGCAGTTTAGGTTGATGATATCTCATGTGTGGATGAAATCTTTACTAAAAAACTATCTAGTGAACAAGCTCTTATGATGGTTAGAGAGGTGATAAATGAAGAAGTTAAGTATGCCATATTTGATATTAGAGAGAATAAAGCTTCAGGTCTTGATGGCTATACCTCTAGTTTATTCAAAAAATCATGGCATATAGTTAGGAAATATGTTTGTAAAGCTGTTAAGAATTTTTTTGATTCTGGAAAGCTTCTTGGTGAAATAAATGCCATAATCATTTCTATTGTCCCTAAAGTTAAAAATGTTAGAATAGTGAGTGATTTTAGACCTATCTCCTGTTGTAATGTGTTATACAAATGTATCAATAATATTTTGACTGAAAGAATGAAGGATGGTCTCAATTCTCTTGTGAATCACAATCAATGTGCTTTCATTCAAGGGAGACAAATACATGATAATATAATCATTGCTCAAGAGCTCCTTAAATGCTATAATAGGAATAGTGTCCCTAAGATATGTTCTTTGAAGATAGATATTGCTAAAGCATATGATAATATGACTTGGGAATATCTGATAAATGTTTTGATTATGTTTTGTTTTCATGATAAAATGGTTAACTAGATTGTCACTTGCGTTACAACAACTTCTTTCTCCATCTGTGTTAATGGTGAAATCCATGGTTATTTTAAAGATGAGAGAGGCTTAAGACAAGGATACCCCAAATTTCCTTATGTTTACATTAGTAATGGAAGTCTCCACTCTTCTATTGGCCAAAAATATTCAATATGTTCATGTGTTCAAGTATCATACTGGATGTGTTGAATTGAAGATCACTAACTTATGCTTTTCTGATGATTTGCTAGTTTTATGTCATGGTGATGTGGATTACATGGGAGTTATCAAGAAATCTCTTAGTGATTTCAGCAAGGTCTCTGACCTTTTAGCAAACATGAATAAAAGTACCATTTTTTGGTAATATACATAGCAAAGATCAAGCTAATATCATTAGTATCCGGCCTTTCCAAATTGGAAAATTGCCTGTCATATACTTGGGAGTGCCTTTAATCACTAAAAGACTTGGGTTGGATGACTTTTAGCAATTAATTGACAAGGTTAAGATGAAGGTGGAGAATTGGAAGAATAAGTACATTTCATATGCTGAAAGACTGCAATTAGTAGCTACAGTTCTTAGCTTTATGCGTCTTTTTTGGGCTTATATATTTCTTATCCTCAAGGGCATTGTAAAGGACATTGGGACAATCTTTAAAGGTGTCTTATAGTGTCAATAGGAGCTAACTAGAGGAAGAGCAAAAGTTGCATGGAAAACTATGTGTCAACCAAAACATCAAGGTGGTTTGGGTCTCAAAGAGCTTGGTGTATGGAATGAAACTCTTCTTACTAAGCATTTATGGAACATATGTACAACCAAGAATGAAATTTGTGGGTTAAATGGGTAAATATAGTGAAATTAAGAGGGAAGAGTGTTTGGGAGATAGATATATGCTAAGAATGAAGTCGGTTTTAGAAGAATGTGCACATGGGCCTTAGGACAACGTTAAGGCCACATCCTATTTCAAAAAATTGGTAATGGAACAAAAAACTTCTAGTATGTATGATAGAGGTCCATTATGCAACTTTATTAGCAGAAGAAATATCTATGAGGCAAATATGTTGAGTCAAATGAAGGTTGCCGAATTAGTTAATAATAGAGAATGGTTATGGCCAAGTGATTGGGTTGATAAATTCCCTGAGCTGAAGCACATTCCTACCCCATGTTAACTAATACTAAGGATAAAAGTAGTGTTAAAAGTAAAAATTGGAAATTGCACTGCATATTCTACTAAGTTGAGAAGAAATGGCAGTGAGGTGTATTGGAAGAAACTTGTTTTGTTTTCTCAAAAGTATATTCCTAGTCACATGTTTGTAGTGTGGATAGCAATATTAGAAAGGCTACAAACACAAGACAAAATTATGATTTGGAACAAGGATATAATTATGAAAGCCCTTTAAGCAACTTAGTTCCTTGTTCTATGACAACTTATTTTTTAAATATGATTTTTCTAAGAAAGTTTAGGAAGAATTTAACAGGAGAATGTTGTTCACAAACTAGATTTATGAATGGAAAGAGGTCATAGAAAACCTGGCTAAAAAGTTTAAGGATATTTAGTGAAAAGTGTAGTAGGAAGAATAATGATTGGTGCTTGTGTCTACTATGTTTGGCAAGAAAGAAACAAAAGATTATCTACTACTGAGAAAAGGAAGACAGAAGAGATTATTGATATGATTACTGATTGTATCAAACTAAAAATGATAAGTTGAAGTTTTGAGAACTACAGAGTGAATGAAAACCTTTAAAATGGTGTAAGTCCTCACTTATGGTAAAACTTAACTACTAAGGGAGTGTTTTTGAGTTCGGTTTAGGAATTGGGAGTGTAAGAACTATAACTTTTTTTTATGTATGATATAGAGGGCTACATATCTTGTGTTTTGGACCTTTCAGCATAAATCCTTTCAAGTTGTAGTGGATGGGGTGTTTACTGCAATTTGGTTATGAAAAAAGGCAGGTTAAAGGCTATAACTCAGAACATAAAGAAGGATGTCTTCTTGTTTGGTGGAATACCAGCCTAATGATGCATGCTAAAGTTGTCGCTAGTTTTTGTTGCCATGGAGTATGTAGCTGCATTGGGTATGAAAGATGGAAAGTATAATAGAAAATGTAGTCAAGGTAAGATGTATGCTTGAGCAAGTCTTTACCTATGAGTAATGCCACTTAATGAAAATGTAGCTCTTGGTAAATGAGACCTATAGAAACAAGAGTTTTAACTCATATTGATGAAACCTTGATGTAAGAGCCTCTGGCTTCATATGTAAGGGATACATATAAGTCAAGCAGTATTTACAAAAGTAGGAAATATAATCAATGTAGTAGTTTTCAACCCTGAAGTCCGTAGTGTGATATGTGCCATTTGGGTTAGCCCTAGAAGAATGGGAATGTATTAAGTTTTTTTGTCTTGCATTTTGTTTTGAAGTTGTTTGTTTTAGTTGTTTTATGTCATTAATTAGCATGTCCAATATAGCCCTTGTACTTTTGTTAATATGTTGCTTATTATTTGTTATTAATATAACTCACCATTTAAAAAAATAAAAATTTAACATCATTCATACAATCCAAAGACCATGTAATTATACTTATAGACCACTTAGGGTTGTTTAATTCAAGTTTAGAAGATATACTTTTTAATACTAGAAGCTCTTACTTCTTATCTTTTTATATACATATTGCTGATAAGAGTAAAAAGAATAAAAGATTGATGTGAATTCATGTGAGTTGTTACATATTGAAGCTCTCATATATATGTTTTTTAGTTTACGGTTATTTTTGGTCTGCAATTTTTAGGAAGCAAAGAATTGTGGATAAATATTTGGCGCCAAAAGAAATTGTATTAGTGAACTCCGTCCCCTCCTCCCATGCGCGAAGTGATACTCACTAAAGTCGAGATACATATTCAGTTGCTTATTGATGTGTGGTAAAAGCTTTAAATTTATAATACTAGTTCTATCGATTTTAAACCAATACACGGGTAAAGTATAACCCACGTATGTAGTATAATATTTTAGGTAAGACTAGGTCGATCTACAGGGACTTTTTATGTTCGTACAATCAAAAGATTCAAAACAAATAATGATAAACTTTTTCAAGCAAAATAGCAAATAAGTGACAAGGAGTAAATTCAATAATAAGGAGATATAACTACCCCTGATAGTTCATATAATTCAGGAGCAATGATGATAATCATGATCTCGATTTTTATTCTTAATTCACAAAAAGCTTTTTTCGTCAAAAAGCTTTTTCACAAATCGTTCGTTTTAACCCAAAACTTATATTTGATTGACTAAGTAAAGTGTTTCCACCAATTAACCAGGTCACTACAATATCAAATCTATTTTGTTTATCAGTTAACATAAGTGGATTCCTCTAACCAAATGATAAAGATTCATAAACAAATCCTTAAAACCATATAATACACAATGGGTCTTTCGACCTATACCATTATGCATATATAATTAAGACTGATAAACAAGGTTTATAAGATTAAATACAATAGGATTTCAAAACAAACATGGGATTAACAAGATCATCATAACACCAAATGCTTCTTTATTATATTAACACATCCGAGTAGTCTAAGAGGTTTAGCCTCTCATGGCTACGAAGTTCATAATAACATGAATGAAAAGAGTAATAAGAGACATACAAGATTCAACTAGATCACGGATTACACAAGTGTCACAAGTAACCTAATTACAAATAACCAAAACTATATAACCCTTTTTATTCGATCCAATATAACCCGTTCTTTTGGTGTTCTTCTTGTGGAAATACTGCATAATTCGTAACTAATTGATATGAGATTGATAAGAGATTGTTGTTGTAAAAGTTTCATAAATGCCTGGAATAGTACGCCGCACAAGGCAGGAGAGTACGGCGCACATTGGTATTGACTTGTATTTGACTTTCAGGCAGAAGTGCGGCGCACTTGATAGTAAAACCGGTGCACTTCTCTTATTTCTTGGACTTTATTTCTTAATCTTCGTTTAGCTTGACTTCCGTTTGACATAAACACTTGTATCTTTAACTATTCATGCTTGAACCATCTTCAAGTGAACCTGCACATATTTAATGCTATTAAGTATCGAAAGTTCATGAGAAATGCTAGTAATATATAAAATAACGCCACCGAAAATATGTATAATTAAGGCGTTATCACTTATGTTACTGATGTTTCCATATGAGCAGCGGTGGCTGTTAGAATGTGGTAGTTAGATCCGCGTGTTATGCGACTAGAAGTACGTGATCCTATTGGGGGCACACACGTTAAGACACATAGAATACGTTTATTGTTAAATATACTTCACGTAATATATTTAAATGTGCGTTAGTTTCTATAATTAGTTTATAACTAATTTAACGGATATTTAAATTTAAACCGAAGAGACTAAATCGAACAAAACCCAAACCTTATAGGTGCCTAATGTTTAGCCAACCCATATAGTTTTCCAAGGGGTGGTTGGGTCGATTTAGGAAAAGAGGGAAAAGGAAAGAATTGTGGTTTCCTTATTTACCAAGGAATAGGATTGAGTGCCTATATAAACACCCAAATCATAGCTCATAATTCATTGATTGAAAAACCCTAAATCACCTAAAAAGTTTCGGTGTCCTCTTTTTTTCCAAAACCGGTCGAACTAAACCCTTTAAGGGTTTTCGGTTTTCTTTTCTCCCTTGAAACGATTATCGATAAAACCTTCTTAAGGTTTTTAGTGCGATTTGAGTTCCCACAAGATCAATTGATCTTCAAGTTGCATCAAGGGTTTCGGTTTACTTGTTCTCCAAGTCGACAACGATTTGAAACCAACTTAGGGTTTTAGTTTCTTGATTTTTGGTTCAAATTGATTTTAATAAACCCTAAATTAGGGTTTACCGAATTCGGTACCAGCTATTAGGGTTGTTGGCTGATTTTTAGTGGAAGACAACATGGGTTTGTTTGAGATCTTAAATTCAAGAAAAAAGATGCAACAACACAAGTGTTTTGAGAGACATGAAGTGGCGACTAGCATCGTGACGTGTTTGTTTTGACGTTTTGTGAGCAACCATAGAGGTGACCCACTTATTCGCTAAGTTCAAGAGTCAAGATTCTCAGTTTAAATTGACTTTTGTCATTAAATATAACGGTTAGTTTTTTCCTTTTGCCTTATTTGAGGTGTTAATCTTAATATCAAACTAGATCCAATCTGCTGCGTACTCGTAGTAAAACATGTTTTTACTATTGTTATAATCCAAACAGTGGTCATCACGACAACTGTCATTTGGTAAATTATGGGTACACACTATAAAACACGCTAAATAACTGCATTAATAAAACTTTTATTTATTGTTTTTACTGAAAATTATGGCAACAATATGCAATTCCTTGCCATAGGGGCTTATGAATAAATAAAAAACCTAGAATCTTGCTTTATTGCTAGTTAATATAGACTGAATAAGAATATATTTAAAATTAACAATTAATTGAGAGTTTTAAGTCTTCTATTCTTTTCATTATCCTGGCCTTAAGACTCACGCAATCATATAATATGATGGATGTGGCGATCTAGCTATTTAGCAGAAAACCTAATGAGAATCTTTTGGTTCTGTTCGTTTTGGGGGATAGACTCTTTGAGACCGTCGAGGCATTATGTTGATTTACTGCTTTCTGAATAGATTTGTCCTTCACCAAACATTCCCATGCTTTTTGTCTATTTATATGCTTATGTGCTTATACTCCTTGTGACTTATAACTATATGCAAAAGATTTTTTTGAAACTCTAGAAACAGACAATACTTTATAGAAGAAACTATGGTTTAAATTTGTTTGTTAAATTACACACGTAATTATATACCCCCAGTGACCTGTTATGTGTTATTTGTAAAACTTGGTTTAGGACAAACAAATACGAACATTAAACTATGAAACTTGTTTTCTTGAAGAGTTAAAAGTTTTTCTTAAATATATCGTTAGTCAATTGGTAAATCGACTCACCTATTGTGAACAAACTATAAGAATGTATAAAGGGCGTTCGTTTTGTTTCCCTAAAGAAGTCGGGTTTTTAATAAGCTTCGCGCTGACCCGCTTCTCCGCTTTTTTGTGCGTTCAAATGGAGCTACCGAGAAATTTTGAAAGGATTATGTTTATACCCTTATTTGAAATTTTAAGTCTATGCCAACCAAAGTAAGAACACGTACAATTGGTTTGACCTCTTAGGTCAGACCTTAGGGCCTTTCCAACCCATGGCAAATTCTTTCATAGGTCAGATCTAAGTCAATTTTTGCATGTTCTTTTTTTTGGTGGACTTAAATCGAGTATGCTTGGATAGACCTTAGACCCGAGGCATATGATGAGACTAAACATGCACTTGACATTACTATAAGAGTTATTAATGTCATAAGTCTCATAAAATTAAGAGTTGCATTTACAAATTCCATTACGCACGCTGATAACACTATCTTGCCCTACTTGTTTACAACGCTGGTCAGACCTTCCGATAATAAGTGGGAGCGTCAAGTTTGATCTTAGTCAAATTAGTAAGTTAATTGGGTAGTTAATTCTTTTAAGAATTTAATTATCAAAAATACTAAATTGAACTTTCTATGTTCTGATTAATTGTGTTATTGCAACATAATTCGTAAACGAAAGTTTGTTTTTTCTTAAAAATACAAACATAGTCTCTTTTCCTGGTAAAAAGAGTGAGACTTACTCATATCTCTTCTCATTGGTTGACAAGAATAAGATAGAGTTATAATTGAATTTTTATCAATTATATTTAAACTCACTTTTAATCTTTCATTACCCTTTTCCGGTGCTAAAATCTTTGAAAGATAAAATATTTTGTGTAACTAGACTACATCTTGTCTATAGCTACCAAAATAATGACATCTTGCACTTGTCACGATGTATGAGTTTAAACCGCAACGAGTAAAAAAATTACTAGCAGGTCTTCTAGGTATTTTTTCCTAACTCGATTCATTCCTTTATAGTGCTAAAACAACCCTTGGGCTAGGCAACCGAAACAAGAGGAATTGCATGCTACAAGTTCAAGTTAATAAAAGTATGGATGGCTAGTCCCTCATCTACATAAGTAGAATTCCATATACTCTGTTCAATACCTAAGTACATTGCTACTTGTAGGCATTTTAAAAGAGTAGGAAAGTAAATAAATCGCTATTTGTTATCCACTGGTAATGCAACACTTACAATGTTGACAAATCCAGTGGGAGCTTTTGCGTTTACTACTAGAAAAAACATTCATGTAAGATTGTCAAATTCAGTGGGAGCTACAAGATTTATTTCCTTGTTAGTTGCCCATATTATTTTTAGCTTGCTTTGAAATAATTCATTACTTTCTAAATATGAACAACCATAGTTTTAAGGAGAATTGCATTTTATTTTATAAGATAACATGTTGCAATTCTGATGTTGCTTTCCGAAACGTTATCTATAGAATAATAATCCACAATTCCTTTATTAAACGTATGGATCGACAATCTTCTATGAAATATCTATGACACTATCATAAATGTTTTATACAATCGAGCGCATTGTCATACATTTGTCTACTTTATTATCAAGTTGTCCCGAACACAAGAGAGAAACTTAAGAGTGTCCAAGGAACAACATATAACAATAATAATATTGGTTTCTCTTGACCGTAAGTAAGAAAACTAATATACTACTAGGAAACTTAAACACAAAATGTTTGTTGCCATATTACATTTAAATGTCAAGATATAATATATAGCTACTTCAACTTATTGACTATATGTTTTAGTCAAAATAAATTATGGTTAATTATATAATCATATATGAATGTGAAATTACTAATGAACTCAAGAGTTTGCGTTCATAATTACTTTAGTTAGTATAATTATGTTTGCTTGTTAAGACATAATTATAAAGTCCTTGAATTTATCAATGACTTATAACATAAAGTAAGTAGTAAAATTGTTATGTCTTCTTGTTAACACATAAACATGATGTCCTTGAATTATTCAAAGACTTGTAACGTATACTTCACATGTTTTGTTTTCTTGAAACACATGAACATAAGATTTATTGTATTAATCAAAAAATATAACGTTAATAGCATGCACTTGGTTTTTAAAATACATTTAGTATTTTAATTTAGCTCGACCCATGACAAGTATATCGATCCAAAGAGAATTAATTTTATCTAAGGAATTCTGATGTAGTCTCACAATTCCAATACTCATAGAATACCACATTATTATGGTATGTCTAATGTGTTGAAACAAACTGTATTCATATCGTTTGATTTCTGATAACTTAAATGGCTCTACCTCCAAAATCGATTAAGGTTAGAAATTTGCGTGTGTCATGGATACACTCAATATAGTTCCAACCTAGAAGGTATTCAAGACATTATCTATTTATGGATTGGGATGAATCCCATTATGTCTTGATTAAAGTTCTAAAATTTGCTCTAAAATTCGGTACAAGCTATTAGGGTTGTTGGCTAATTTTCGGTGGAAGACAACGTGAGTTTGTTTGAGATCTTAAATTCAATAAACAAGATGCAACACAAGGTGTTTGAGAGACGTGAAGTGACGACTAGCATCGTGGCGTGTTTGTTTGACGTGTTGTGTGAGCAACCGTAGAAGTGACAACTTAATCACTAAGTTTCAAGATGAAGATTCTCGTTTAATTGACTTTTGTCATTAAACATAACGGTTAGTTTTTCTTGCCTTATTTGTGTGTTAATCTTTAATATCAAAATAGATCATGCGTACTCATAATAAACATGGTTTACTAGTTGTTAAAATCCCAACAGTGGCCACAACCCAAGCTGCTGCTAAGGTTGTTCGCTAGAACGCGTGTATTTTATGTATGCATATTTTAGTCAACAAGGCTTCATTCTTGATAGATTTAATCCAGATGTTAACTGTATAAAATAATATATACAGATCTGGATCATACTATTTTCTTCTTCGCTAATATGCATTTTCAATGAAAAAACGCGCCGTAGCAAAACAGATTTTTTCAAAACTTGTTAATAACATTTTCTATTAGAAAATCATATTGTTGTTAAAATGTATTCTTCGTAGCTAAAAATGAATATTTTTGCATTAGCTTCAACGCGTAAACAAAAATATGTTGTTGATATTCTAGGTGACATAATATAATATAATTAACTTACATCTTTGTGAGGATAATTTTGATTAAACTTCCATCAAATTGTATTAGGTAAGGAATGTAAGAGTTTGTCTTTGACCCTCTTTTCACTAGTCAAAATTGATATCCATGTTTGAATTTGGACAAACGCAATATCGTTAAACTTTTTTGTTGAGGAGCTCAGAATAATACATATGGTCTGCCATGTGTAACTTAAACCCGCGCGTTGCGGCGGGGCTAATTTTTTCCCGAATAATTTTTTTTTACGTTTTGAGGGTTTTTTTTGAGCGATGCGTTATGACGGGGCTAATTTTTAATATTTTCTTTTTTGTATGATTCGGAGAAAAAAAAAAATTCGTGGGACGGGCTAATTTTTTCTCGAATATTTTTTTTGGGACGGTTTGTAAATTTTTTTACGGGAATTTTTGTGTAAGAAAATCGTAAATAGTTTAAAAGTGAGTCTATTATTGTTATTTTTTTTACTTTGGGGCCCAAGATTTTTAGGCTATTTTTTGAGCTTTTTTTTTGCTAATTTTTTCCCGGATATTTCCTTTTTTTGTACGATTCGAGAAAAAAATTTTTGCGTTGGGACGGGTTAATTTTTTTCCCGAATATTTTCTTTTTTGGTACGGTGTCGATATCTTTTTAATTTGGGCCGAGAATATAAAAAAAGTTGTGAACAATAAAAACTGACGTGTTTTTTTTTGTATATTTTTTTAAACGGATTTTTTGTGTAATAAAATCGTAAATAGTTAAAATTTGAGGGACCTGTTTGTATTTTTTTTTTTACATTTGAGCCAGATTTCAGCTAATTTTGGGCTAAGTTTTTTTTTTTTTACTTTGGGCCAGATTTATGCGAATATTAAATGCTAGTTTGTCGAACAATGTGTAAATTAAGTAATAATTTTTTTATAATGGCTATGTGTCGGAGCCTCATGTTTAAAGTTTGATTGTTTTTTTTTTTGCTATATGAGTTTTTTTTTTAAAATATAATGGGATTTACGTTTGTGACCATATCAATTATTTTAAAAGTTATTAGGTAAATCGAATATGTTTCGCGGTATTTTTTTTATCTGAATAAATCGGAACTTTTGTAATATTTTTTTTCCCTCCTACTTTGTGCATAAAAATTTTAAAAAAAAAATTAAAAAAAATTAAAAACTAAAATAATTTAAAAAAGTTGTGAACAATAAAAACTTGACGTGTTTTTTTTGTTAATTTTTACGGGATTTTTTGTGTAAGAAAATCGTAAATAGTTAAAAGTTGAGGGGCCGTTTTGTATTATTTTTTTTACTTTGGGCCAGATTTCAGACTAATTTTGGGCTAGTTTTTTTTTTTACTTTGGGCCAGATTTTGGGCCACATTTTATGCGAATTTTAGGCTAGTTTGTCGACAAATGTGTATATTAGTAATAATTTTTTTTATATGGCTTATGTGTTAGGCCTCATGTTTAAAGTGTTGTTTTTTTTTTGCTATATGAGTTTTTTTTTAATATAATGGGTTGTACGTTTGTGACCATATCGATTATTTTAAAGTTATTAGGTATCGAAGATGTTTCCGCGTGTATTTTTTTTATCTGAATAAATCGGAACTTTTGTAATATTTTTTTCCCTCCTACTTTGTGCATAATTAAAAAAAAAAAAAAACTAAAATCAGGCTGGCCCAAAATGGGAGCCCGATACTGTAGCAGCTGGCCCACTGTCAAAACGACAGTGTATTAGTCGGCTAATGTGTATATTTATAATGTAAATATCATTTCTTAGAATGTAATAGCAAATGTTCTTATATAAATTTTGCAAAAACAATAGACAACATATTTGAATTTGGACAAACGCAATATCGTTAAACTTTTTTGTTGAGGAGCTCAGAATAATACATATGGTCTGCCATGTGTAACTTAA
>BQNB010145107.1:0-16762 GCA_026074375.1 Tanacetum coccineum
AGATATATCATGAAAATGATCGGTGACCGCGTGATTGGAGGATTGAAAACAAGCACGAAGGTCTTCAAGATCATAGGGAATCCTGCAAGCAAAAACAGATAACCATGAAACACAACAAGGAGATAAGCACTCCCCCACACTTATTAATCCTACTAAACTAATATATTATTACTGCTAATAGATAGATAACACAAGTTGCCACCCGTGAAACGCTTGTTTTTGTGCGAGTCTCTTGCTTGACTCTCCCCGAATTCCTTTGTCCTTAGGGTGAAAACTAACGAAAGATATGATCTTTAAATAAATTTCACTAAAAATATGACGCTTATCGAACTCGAAATTATCACTCAGTAGATGTGGAGTTTTTCTTGTAAAAGAAAGAACTCCATCGATAAATAGGATCCCGGGATCGAAAATTTTGTCTTCATTTCCTGAAGGAAATGATAGACTTGGGTTAATCTCGGAAGAGTCCTTGAGGAAAAAGATATCACTGCCCGATAAAACATCAGATAGGAGAATCAGAGATCTCTTAAAGTGAACTCTATTGAGTATTCCGGGATTAAAAACTCTGTCCTTATTTTCAGAAGAAAATGATACTAAAGGATCGATCTCAGAAAATTCCTCAGAAAAAGTGGAATCATAATTGGATAAGAGAAGACGAAAATCATTAAGCTCATGAATTATAAGTTCCTTAGTTGATGTTTTAGGTTTTCATTCGTTATCTTCCTTAATTTCAGTGAGGTTGACATTTTTACTAGATGAGTTTTTAATCAAAAGTCTAGTCAGCTCTCCAGGATCGACCTCAATATCGAAGTAAAAATGATCATACTCCGGTGGAGATATGAGGTGAGCGAGTTCATCGGCGAACTCCTTATGATGAGAATCACTCCTATTGTCAGGAGTAAGAGGATCAATCGAAAGATCAAAGTAGAATGATTCATATTCGAGAGAAGAAAGATCAGAATGAGAAGTGGTACTGCCACTGCTCTTCTCTTCTTGATGATCGACATCAAAGCAAAACGCTTCATAATCTAGAAGAGAATGATCGGATTGAGAAGTGGTACTGTGATATGTGTGAAAACACATATCCATTTTATATCAAAATAGACCCTAAAAAGACAAAATTGTGCTTTAAATGCTTGATTATTACTTGTTTTGTCTTTATGATTGTATAGGTGCGGATATCGCAAAAATCCCAAGAAAACGGCCAAAAACCGGACAAACACGGACACGGGAATGGAAGAGCACGCAAAGAGCCGGGAGGAAGTTATCAAAAGTCAAGAATGGTCAACTAAAGTCAAAGTCACAACAAGAAAAAAATCCCAAAAATACCAAACCAGTCCCTCAAAGTTAACAAAAATAATCCCTAAAAACCTAACGGTGTTAACTCTTATAACTAAAAGAGTTAACACCCGTTATTTCTTTATAACACAAAAACCAATCCAAAGCCCGGGCCCAATCCAATTCACCCGGCCCAAAACCCTTTTATATAAAAATTACACGGGTCAAACAATCCTTTATAAAAGAAAAAGAAACGGGAAAAGTGGTTTAACTGTTCATCGTCCGCAACTTTTTACCATTCAGTCAAAATCATAGGGCTTTTACCAATTAAGGGGTAAGGAGGGCAATTCAGGTGTGATAGTACATGCTGGCAGGGTAAAATGTCATCCAAGCTCTCTCATTGGCCAATACCTACAAAGGAGGATCACGGATTAGCAAAAGAAACACACAAGGATGGATAATTTACACTAACCCTACTCTCAAAAGAAGCACAATCAAGCCTGACACACGAATGCCATGTTGGCAATCCGTGTGTCCCAAAATTTAATCTAACGGTGGACACTAGGGATCCAATGATGAGCAAGGTTGGATGGATAGGATTGGAGGAGCGATAGAAACTCAGGCTCCTAGAAGCTTCATCAACAGGCTATTTATACCCACACTCTCACACACAGGAGGGTGACTAGTTTTTTAGCTTTTAGATAGTGAGTAGATTTTAGCTTAGTAAATTTAGGTTAATGTAATTTTCATTTAAATCTCTTGTAATTTCCTTTTAAATAATGTAATCAAGCTTTTAGTTAATAGAAAATATGAGTTTTTACTTTCAATCAATTCGCTGTCATAAGACTTTTGGTCTTCTACCTCATTATGTTCTTAAACCTTCTTAAATTGATGATGGCTACTATTACTTAAGATCATTATAGCTATCACAAGTTCTATCAAGCATGTGATTGAGGTTGTAATTAAAGCATTAATCATACTCATAAGATTTTAAGAAATAGCTTAGAAATGTACTTTGATTATTTGGATTGAGACTTTTGGAAGTTGAGTTTAAAAAGGGTCCAGACTAATATGCGACTTATTAATGGCTTATATTATGTATAAGCCAGAGCTTGTAGATGCTAATTGATGCTTTTATCACCTTTGTTTTGCTAAGGTTCCTGTAAGTTGTGTTTCTCCTTTATCTGTTCTATATTATCAATTCCTAGCGTATTATATCTGCTTGTATGCTGTATTGGATAATGTTTAATTTTCTTTACTAGTAAGCGTATCTTTTGCTCTTCATTGTAGATCTAATATGATTATCAGTCTTAAATTGATCATATATTCTTTAGTTAAATACTCTTAGATTACTTAGTTTTGCACAAATTTCTTATCTTAAAAAAATCATAAAAAAACCAAAAATAGTTAATATAGTTTGTAGATCTTTGATTCTAACTTTAGTGATTGTTGATTTATGTTTGTTAAGCTGGTGATAAGCTGATTATTATCTGGTAATAGGGGTTTGTTAATTAGATTTTCATTTCACTAGCTTAAATAAATGTTCATAAGTCTAAAGGGGTGTTTGGATTAGAGTTGTTTGACCTCATAAAGTTTCAAGGTGGTCTATGGTAATTTCCATTTAAGTCAGTTTGGTGATTTTCATAATTGATAAATCTTTTATGCAGGTTTGTAGAGTTGAGTTCTCTTTGAAATTCAAATTGAAGCTTATAGTTTTGTCATCAGCACAGGGGCAATTTTCCTTTTTCTAAAACTTGTTAAAACTTGACCTCAAGCTGTCTTAAGCTTGGTTTTATGTTTGTGGATGTGTTTTATACACTTTCTCTTTGAGTGTTATGCAGGTTTATCTTTTAAAGGTAATACTGCAAATTGGTTTTGCACTATGGTCAAATTGCATCAGCATTGTAACTGCAGTGTACTTACTCGCTTACCATTTTTATTTAGCATTTTAGCTTGCTCTATAAGCTTTAGGTTGTTAAAATTGAGTAGGTTCTATAGTTTAGATATAGGACTAGATATGATTTTAAGAAATTTTAATTTTCTAGCTTTAATTGACTAGATTAATTTAGCTGTTAAAGTGCTGTAAAAAAATCCTTTAAAAAAAGACCAATAAACAAAGATACTAGTCTGTGCTTTTATTTCTTAGCTTTTAGCTTGTAGTATGGTTTTTATGATTTGAATTTTAGTCTGTAAGTTGGTTATCTAGTTTGCAGAACCAAGCTCTAGTTTCTCTTGTAGCTTATTTAGTTTTCTAGTTAATTTGATTTTTGAGTTTTTTGTGTTAGATACTTAGTTTGCACAGTTTAGATCTCAAGAAATGATACAGATTTAGTTTATAGTTGTAAGTAAGTTTGATTAGCTACTATCAAATTTTAGATGGTAGGTAAGAATATAAGAGTTATCAATAAATGTAGCTTAATTTTAGATTTGAAATTAACGCCCTTAAAATGAGTTCCGATGTGCACTCATGCTTATTATAAGGAAATATAGTTTTTTTTGTGTGCTCGAAACGCTCACTTTCTGTAACCAGCTCTTAAAATAGCTTTTAGAGAGCTATATTTGTGTGTTTCAGCTTTATCAGATGTTCTATGTAAAGTTGCTAAACAAAAATCTCAATCTCTTATAACTTTTGCTTCTTTAAGTTTTAAATAAAAAAAAGGGAGGAGGAAAGTCAGGGGTGAGCAAGACTCGAACTCCCGACCTCAACACATCAACCCTTTATAACATCAACACACACCCACACACTACACGCATGTGCTTGTGTCTTTCCGTTAGACTCTCACACCATTTAACTTTTATACACATTTTAGCATGATAAGCTTTATAAGCTGTTAAAGCTTATTTTTCTTAGGTTTTAATTAGTATAAGCTATTTTCTGTAATTTTTCTAGAATTTTTATAGTTCGTTTAGTATTTTTAAACATTTATTTTCGTTATTAAGATTTAAAAAAATCTATAAAAATAGAGAAAATTAGAATCAAAAAAATATAAAAACTAATGTTAGGAAAATTGTTCTTTTCCTTAAGTTCATAGGACTAATTTGTTTTGCTTTCGTAGGGTCTGAATTGCAAATTTCGTTTTTTAAAGACGGGATTCGTTCCTCGTTCTCCGTTTTTGTGTTTTAACGCTCATTTTACAACTCCGTTGTTTGTTAATAGTTTACTTTAAACTTACTTTTTAGTCCAATTATGAGTCCAATTTAAAAAGTGAAATGTTTTTAAGTTCAGGTTTAATTTTTTATTTATAGGAGAATTTTTGACCTTACGTTTAAGAGTCCATTTTGTGTTTTTAGTTAAATTTTGGTTTCTCGTTATTTGTCTTTATTTTTAATTGTTAGAATTTGTTAATTGCAATTTTTTAAAAGTAGATAATCAAATCAAACTTTGGTTCCAATTAAATCATGTACGAAACTTCAATCGTGGATTCATATTTCACAAAAATCGTTGGGTAAAGACCCAGGGATCATACTTTCCCGGTTATATACGTCTTTAATATTATTATTATATATTTGGAGAATTTTCTTTTTACCTTTGTCCTAAGGGTAAATGGTAATTTTCCATCGTTATTATATTATTATTAATTACGTGTGTTAGATCTTACGATACAAATTCTTTGGACGCCGTTGCCGGGGATTTGTGATTAAGATTCTCTCGTTTGATGTTTGTTGCTCGTGATTTGAAGACCCTTTCATTTTTACCCAAAGTTTGTTATTTTTTATAAAAAAATATAAAAAAAAAATAAAGAAAAAAAAATATTTTTCATTTTCTTTTTAGATATACATTATAATTTAAAAAAAAATCATAACAAAATATATAAAAAATTGTCCTTAAAAATCTTTTTTTTAAAATAAAACAATGTTGGTAAAAGAACACCAACAAATATTACAATTCTAATTGAGGTATTTTTCACTTATTAGTAAGTTCCCTACTCAGAAGCAAAGATTTAAAATAACTTACTCAATTTGTGTCCATTTTCGAAATACGGCTCAGCTTAAAAAGTAAAATTTTTTAAGAGCTCTAAAGTCGAAAGTAAGTTTGATTATTTGGTTTAAGTTGTCTTCTCGTTATCCGTTAATTTAGTTTGTTAAAAAAATCAGTTAAGTTTCTTTTTCTACTTTGTGCATGCGCAACTCGTTTCAAACCTCCGCAAACCTTACACCTCGTCAACAAACAAGCCCAACGGCTTGTTGTTACAAACCATTTCATTAGAAGAACCTATATGTTAATCCTCCCCTAGTTCGATGGTGATAAACGGACTATGGACAATTGCTCCTAGAACCCACCGAGGGGTTACGAGGATGCATTTGTAATTCACCGAAGAAATCCAATGCTTAATTTGAGTTAAATACGCATGGTTTTGATTCAATCTTGTTCAAGACAAACCAGTCTTTCGAAACATGATAAAGAGGATCCACATGCTAAATGTCTTCGTTTTTTTTAATAGTTTACTTCAACAATGTGAGATTCCCGGATATCCCGGCTAGTCCAATTAAGCTTATGCTTTTTCCGTTTTTTCTCTTGAAGGTTAGCCTCGATTTGGCTAGAAAAAGAACACTCTCGATACAATTTTGACATGGATAATCTTGTTTCAAAATTCATTAATCAATTTCTTTCCTCCTTTAAAAAACACAATCTTCGTAACGAAATCACGAGATTTCAACAAAGATTATGCACGAATCATTTTATGAGGGCTTGGGATCAATTTAATGACACTTCTTCGAGCAATGCACACTTCACGGATTATCGAATACACTCAGTTAGATACGTTTGACAATGCTCTTTGAATGCTAATGATCTAGATTCGGTGAATTATGCTGCGGTGGAAACTTTTTGGATAAGGATTGCCTCGTGAAATGCTTGAGAATTATTGAGAGTAAATCCCAAGGTTCGTAAATTCAAGATAACAAGGTCATGGCGGTGCTAATGTCGCGTTCAAGTTCATTAATTACCACCGGAATTATACACCAGAGGGGTTGCTGCTCTTACAATAACTCCGAAGTTTCTGAATCTTACATTATAATGATGAAGACTATGCTTTTCGACAAACAAAAAGCCTAAGCTCCCGACACCCGTAAAAGAGGTCGAGCAGAGTTGTGTAACTTGTGGAGGTGCTCATTCTATATCAAAAATTGTCCTGCCACAGATGGCAATGTTGTATCGATGATAAAACATTCAAGAGTACGTTTCACAAGCTGCTGCAGCCAATTTTAATCAAGGAAATACCAATTCTAGACCTCCGATGGTTGCAAATCAAATCCGACCTCCTGGTTTTCCTTCGATTCAAGAAACAAATCAAAAATCACGTTTCAATCAGAATCACGGGATATATTTCAACCAAATCGAAGGAACCAATTTCAATTCTCAAAACTGTAGAAATAAACTGTTTTTACAAGGTCAATGTGTAACATCCTCCCGACTAGTCGTACACCCAGTGTACCATGCTCAACCTTATCAGACTGTATGCTAACTACTCAGCATAATGCAAGGTGTTTCAAACCGATTTGTGAGAAATATGCAAATCAGGGCAAGGTTTAACAAAAACCAGATGACAAGATTTAACGAAATGCTTTTAAAGTTTCGTAAATTCGAATACCGCTTCGTTTCGAATTCAGTTCTCTTCCAATGTAACACAGTTATCTAACCCGAGGAAGACTTGAAGGTATTACTACCAGAATGTTGGTACTACTTATTCAAAGGACCTACGATTCATACTTCTTCTCCATAAAGTAGTAAGAACGTAGAACAGAGGGAAAGAGAACAACGATTTTTTCCTACTAATAGATCGTAAAATTTAACCGAAGACGTCCTATAGTACTCCGGTATGTCCCAGTTTGAAAAAATCTCAAAATTAGTTTATGAGCCTGATGTTGCATCCTAGTTACGTGCATCGATTGCCTAACATAAAATCCGGTAAATTCCTTGTATCCTTCAAGGCGAAATGATGGAGAGGAACACGTGAGAATGACTATATGATCAAAGTAATAGAGAAATTCTATGAAATCTGTATCAAAGTATATGAGTTTCAACAATTGTTTTCATAGATGCTTTGAATATGCTAATTCCCTATGTTTGATTAAACTTTAAATGCATTAATCGGAAATTATATGAAAAGCTTAGTGAAGATGGCTAGAACCACTGTTTGTAACGAACATTGTTCGGCTGTGCTACTACTTAATCAAGTTACCCCGAAAATACCTTTGCTGGACCCCGGCAGATTCCTTATGTCCGCATGTAAATTTCCCAGAAATGGATGAGTGCTGAGCCTTGGCTCGATCTTGGCGCAAGCATACAATCATATCATGCCTTTCTCCGCTGTGGAAAATGATTTACATTCAGAACTGGAGATACAACAGTGCTTGGACACTTCAGAACTAGCGGGAACCGTTCGGGGGGTGGGGGATCTCACGACGATGGATATTGCTAAATATGTCAACGTTAATGTTGGTGATATTCCAGTTTACTTCCGACTTCGTGGTAGTAGATTTGAACAGACCCTCGAGTACCTCTAATTCTCGGGAGGTGTTTTCTTAAGACCAGTCGTGCTTTGATAGACGTGTACGAAGGTGAATTAACCCTTCGAGTAGGAAATGAGAGGCCATTAACTTAATCAAATCTAGTTCAAACTTCCGTGATACTCAGTTAATTATAATGATATGATGGCGAACCGAATCGACGTTGTTGAATTAGCTTGTGAGGAGTATTCTCAGGAAGTTCTAGGATTTTCAGTCGTGAATCGCCAGTGGCAATCACCTAATACCGGATATAATGACCCGATAGTTTCAAATTCTTCTCTGACTCTCACTCCTTTCGGGGATAGTGATTTTCTACTTCTAGAAGAAGCTGATGCTTTTCTTGCTCTAGCCGATGATCCAACTTCACCGGAAGTTGATGAATCCTATTATGACCCAGAAGGGGACATTCTTATTCTCGAAGCACTCCTTAACAGTGATCCTTCACCTCAACCACCAACTCTCAAAAAAATTTCTTTGCAGAATTCTAGGAAGGAAACTGTAAAATTTGTGAAGCACAAAACTGCCAAAAACTTCAGTTGATGAACTCCTCCTTTTAGAAAGATTACCGCCTACAATCTCCGTATATGCATTTTTGGAAGACAACAACAAGTTTCCAGTCATAATTGCCAAAGATTTGAGTGTCGATGAAAAGGCCGCTCTTATAAAGGTTCTAAAGTCACGGAAGCAAGCAATTGCTTGGAAACTTTCCGACATAAAGGGTATTAACCCAGAATTTTGTTCTTATAAAATTATAATGGAAGAGGACTATGAACCAGCGGTCCAACATCAGAGAAGGGTTAATCCAATGAGATCATGAAGTCATTAAGAAAGCAGGTTGAAAAAACTCTTGACGCTGGATTGATCTTCCCAATCTGGATAGTCTCCTTCGGTGAGGCCCAGGTGCACTGTGTGCACAAAGAAAGCGAGGACATGACCGTAGTGACACAATGATGAATGAGTTAGTAACCGACTAGACGTGTAAAACAGGAATGGAGAGTTTGTTATTGATTTAAAGCGTCTAGTTGAACGATGCACCAGATAGAAGCATTTCCCTTTGTCGTTTATGGTAAATATGCTTGATGAGATCGCCAGGAAATTGAGTATACTGTTTCCTCAATGCTTTCTCAGGTTATTTTCAAAAATAGACCTAATCGATCTGAAAGATAAGGGAAAAGGCCACATTTCACACTGCCCATACGGATCGTATTGCTTAGTCGCCGCAGACTTTTGGTTTATGCAATGACCAGGCATGTTCTAGTGGTGTTCATGATGCCATATTTCCTTGATATGATGAATGACAATGGATGTTTTTTAATGGATTGACTTTTTGTTTTTGGAAAAAAAAATTTTCTACGTGTCTTTCAATTTTGAGAGAATGCTTGAAACGGGTGTGAAGACACTCATAACTTTGCTCTAAATTGGGAAAAAATAGCCATTTTATGGTGAACTAGAAGGCATCGTACTTGGAAACAAATATTTCACTCAAAGTAAGGAAAACACAAAAGAATAGAAGTCGACAATGCCAACATATGATTGCATTGCTAAATTACCACACCCAACGTCCGTCTCATATGGTATTTAGGAGTTTTCTCGGACATGCAGGATTTTTTTTTTTTTTTTTTTAATCACGCAGATTTTATCTAGGACTTTGCAAAGAATTTCTCGACCCCATGACAGCATATCTCCTTGAGAAAAAAACACTACTTTTATTTTTTCAGAGGATGAGTTCAAGATTTTCTGACCTTAAAGAAGAATTTTAACGTAGATCCTCATTCTAATTGCTCCTAACTGGGACCAACCCTTTGAGCTTATGTGCGATGCTAGCGACTATGCCATAGGTGCGTTTTGGGCAATATCGAATTAAGATAAACTTTAGGCGATACCATTATGCAAGCAAAACAATGACCGAGGCGGAATCGAACTACACCACAATAGAAAAAGAAATGTTAGCTGTGGTGCATGCTTTTGAAAAATTCTGGTCATACCTCATCATGAATAAAAGCATAGTGTATACGGACCATTCCGCCCTTAAGTACCTATTTGCTAAGAAAGATGCCAAAGCAAGATTGCTAAGATGGGTTCTACTCCTTCAGGAATGCGATTTTAAAGTAATTGATATGAAGGGAGCTGAGAACTACACAGCCGATCATCTATCCCGATTAGAAAACCCGTATGAAAATGTTTTCGATCCAAAGGAAATTACCGGAGAATTTTTTATCTCGAGACAACTTATATGGTGACTGTCTCGTGGTGATCCAAGTACCCTCGTGGTTTGCGATTATGCAATTACCATCGCGGGGAATTTCATTATCAAAGAGAATGTCAAACTGTCAACAGAAAACAAATTTTCAAAGATGTCAAACACTATTTTGGGACGGACCTTTTCTGTATTCAAAACTTGTGTGGATCAAGTGATCCGGCGATGTGTTTCAGGCCAAGAAGCTGTCGACATTCTCATAGCTTGCCATAGTGGACCCACCGGGGGACATTATGGTGCCAACTACACCGCCAAAAAGGTTTTTGACTCCGAATTCTTTTGGCCCTCAAAATCTAAACAAGATGCCCATGAGTTAGTATACAAAACTGTGAATCATGCAGCGTTAGGGTGTGAAATTTTGCAACAACGTGATGGAGGATGCCACAAAATGTTCCAGATCCATGCTGTGTGAAATCTTTGATGTTTGGGGTATGACTTTATGGGACCTCATTTCCGTCATCTTGAGGATATAAGTACATTACTCGTAGCTGTTTGATATCTTTCAAAATGTGTACGAGCCTCCAAGGCGCTCCCCACTCCAATGTGCTAGTAGTTGTAGTTAAGTTTTTATAAATCTTGTTTGCCAGATTCGGAACTCAAAAGAAGCTATTATAAGCGATCGTGGGACACATTTCTGTAATTGACCAATTTTATTACTAAAGTAAATGTCTTAAGTATGGGGTCACTCATCGTCTTTCTACCGCTTACCACCCTCAAACGAGTGGTCAAGTCGAGGTGTCGAATCATGGGTTAAAACGTATTTTAGAAAGGACAGTGGAGAAAAACGTGACCTCATGGATAACGATAGGCTTGATGATCAGCTTGTTGGGCATTTTCGTATTCTTATGAAGAATCCAATTGGTTGCACAACCTTACAAGCTCGTATATGAGAATGCCATATCATCTACCTATTCGAATAAGAGCCTAGAGCCGTAACTGGGCTTTATATATGCTAATTGTGTTTGATCTTAAAATCCGCCGGTGATCACGTAAGCTGCAACCTTAATGAACTTAATGAGCTTCGTAATCAGCCTTATGAGATATTCTTCTGATTTATAAGGAGAGGACAAAGAAGCTTCACGACTCAAAGATCAAAAACCGCATTTTCAATGTTGGTGATCAAGTGTTGCTTTTCAACTCTCGTCTAAAGATATTCTCGGGAAAGCTTAAAACCCGATAGTCTAGCCCTTTCACCATAATTGAAGTTTTTCCATATGGCACTGCAAAATTATCTCATTCTGACGGATCAAACTTCAAAGTGAACTGCCACTGACTTAAGCACTACTTCGGAGGGGACACACCAACCATGGTTGTCCTAGATCTCCAAACTCTCCCTAAGGATGAATGAATTCAGGGATCGAGTCAAGCTATGTGACTCGGTTCACAATAAATAAAGCGCTTTCGATGGGGGCACCACTCATAGATCTGTTATCCAATTTTCTATTTTCAAATTTTTTAGCGTTAATGTGTTGTGAGGAGGCTTGTACTCTTCTGTTCTTTGTGTTTGTTGTTTGTGCTTGTGATTGTTTGCAGGATTGACCCAAATTTTTTGAAGACTCCCGTGTTCGGTGTTTTGTCCCGGTCCACTCGAGCTTCCTAGCCTTTGCTTGCCATTAGTTTAGGGAAAGAGCCGATATCCTAAAGATTTATTATAGAACTAAGACATTTTATTCTTTAATAGCACACTGAATAAAATTGGCTAAGATTTTTTAGTGTTCACTTTCACTTCATGATGAGAATTAAAACATTCGACTATTTGAGTTTCTAGTATGGGGTTTTTATGTAACTTAGGCTAGGAAACATTGAGGACAAATGTTTGATTTTAGTAGGGGGTTGCTATATCTTCGACTATGATCATGCCTACTCTTTGTCGTTTTCTCACGTACCCGTTTTGTCACTCCAAAATTTTCAAATATTTTTAAAAAATTCGAAAATTTTTAAAATTTTCAAAATAAAATAAATGTTTTTGTCAACATTTTGATTTCTTGATGGTGTACAAGATTATGAGTAAATTCTTGACCCACGATCGAGCGTGTTGAGCTTAGCTTGTTCCTAAAGTTTAGTAAGCTGTTCGGCTAATTCGCGAAGAACGAAAATGATTAGTGTGAAGTATGAGATTAGGATGCTAAACAAATGAGTAGTTGAGAATTTAAGAGCTCTACTGTATATACTTGTTGCTTTTTCTCCTCCATAAGCTCTTAACCGGATTAATATACGTGCTTATTTAGTGACTAAACTTAAATTCAACATTTACTCATGTCAAGATTATATAGCAAGATTTTGTTTAGTTCATAATCTTTTACTGATTTTCAAATATGAAGTCTTACTTTAATATATTATAAAAAAAATAATAATGATAAAATGAAAAAATTAATATAATAATAAGATGATGGGTTGATAAAGTTTAACTACTCTTGCAGGCTCACAACCGATGATGGTAGTCTTCTCTAAAGAAGAGCCTCATAGTAAGAATTAAAGATCCCGAGAATGACTAAAAGTTTGCTGCATCATTGGCCGGTCATAACCGATGTTGCAGCTTCTAAAAGGTCGAGGGTTATATTGCATAATTGTGTCTAGATTATTATGTTTACAATTAAGATAATTGAATTCTAATTTTTGGTTAAATTCAAATAGGTTTTGCACTCTTCGACTAATCTATTTTATAAGTTATGATATATTGGGTAAAACCTGAGAGTTATTTGAAACCTAATGTCTCGGAGTCCCCGAGTCTAGTCTCTGTGGGGTGTCAAGCACTGGTACACTTAGCCGCAAGGTTGGGATGTGACCGAGACGAAATGTCAGATACCATGGGATGATCTAGCCTTTAAACTCTATTTATTCTAAGGTGGAACTAAAGCATAGTATATTGCAAAAAGTTGATTATCATGGTGAAATTCAAGATAACACACTCACTTAAGATATATAATTATAATGGTCGGAGTATAAAGTTCACACGTTGTAAATGATGGAGTAGTGCTAGCATCCTTACTGTTATTTTGCTATTATTTTGTTTTTAAGCTCTTGGTTTGGACAAAGTGAAATTTCCGGGAAAGATGAAACTTTATCCTTTTTGGGGCATTCTCGTATTCGAAAGGATATTTGTTATTTGATCCACTAACAGTATATGGGAATATGTCACGAAAGTCGAAAATAATATTAGTTTATAAAAAAATGGATATGAAAAGTTTAGAAAAATAGAGAAGATTATGGGTGTTCTATTAACCTTGTGATCTTCTTATACTCTCTCCCCAATAAAATCTTTGCTACTTTTCAAAGGTTTGTTTGCGGGAAGGTTTTTGAGGTAATTTGGTGTATAAGGAATTATTATATTTACGTGAGCACACGCAATCGTCTTAGTTGGGGAAAATTTTGATATGTGTGAAAACCAACCATATACATTTGATGATCAAATAAAACCCAAAAAAGACGAAATTTGGCATTTAAAATGCTTGATTATGCTTGTTTTGTCTTTTGATTGTTAGGTCGCGGCATAGTTCGCCTCATCTGAGAAACATCCCAACGAAAACGGTCAAAAAACGGTGACAAACACGTAAACACGGAACGAGAGAGCAGCAAAGAGCGAGAGGACCGTTATCAATAAGTCAGAAGAATGGTCAACTAAAGCAAAGTCACAAAAACAAAAATCCCCATAAATACCAAAACCGTGTCCCTAAATTGTTAACAATAATAATCCCCTAAATAACCTACACCGGTGTTAACTATCTTATAAATAAAAGAGTTAAATACCCGTTATTTCTTTATATCACAAAAAACCCATTCCGTAAAGCCCGGGCCAATCCAATTCACCCGACCCAAAACCCCTTTATATGTAAAAATTCACGGGTCAAAAACAAATCCTTTATAAGAATGAAAGAATCACGGGTAAACGTGGTTTCTAACGGTTATCGTCGCACTTTTTACATCCGGGTCAAAACTCATAGGGCGCTTTTTACCAATTAAGGGGTAAGGAGGGTAATTGAGGTGTAATAGTACATGCTGGCAGGGTAAAATGTCATCCAAGCTCTCTCATTGGCTAATACCTACAAAGGAGAATCACGGATTAGCAAAAGAAATACACAAGGATGGATAATTTACACTAACCCCCCCTACTCTCAAATAGAGAGCACTCAAATCAACCGCTGTACACACGAATGCATGTTGGCAATCAGTGTGTCCCACAAATTTATCTCTAACGAGTGGAAGCACTAGGGATCCAATGATGAGCAGGTGTTGGATGGACTAGATTGGAGGGGTCTAGAAACTCAGGCTCACATAGACAGCTTCATCAACAGGCTATTTATACCCACACTCTCACACACAGGAGGGTGACTAGTTTTTTAGCTTTTAGATAGTGAGTAGATTTTAGCTTAGTAAATTTAGCTTAATGTAATTTTCATTTAAATCTCTTGTAATTTCCTTTTAAATAATGTAATCAAGCTTTTAGTTAATGAAATTGAGTTTTTACTTTCAAACAATCTGTCATAAGCTTTTGTCTTTACTCATAAGTTCTTAACCTTCTTCAAATGATAAGCTACTATTACATAAGCTCATTATAGCTCTCACAAGTCTATAAGCTTGTGATTGAGCTTAATTAAGCCTTAATCATACTCAAAGCTTTAAAATCAGCTTAAAAGTACCTTTGCTTATTTGGATTGAGACTTTTAGAAGATGAGTTTAAAAGGGAAGAACTCATATGGACTTATACTGGCTTATCTTAGGATAAGCCAGAGCTTGTAGATGCTCATTTGAGCTTTTATCACCTTTGTTTTTCTAAGGTTCCTGTAAGTTCTCCTTTATCTTTACTATCTTAAAATTCTAGCTTATAAATCTGCTTGTTTGCTTATCAAATGTTTAATTTGCCTTCTAGTTAGCTTATCTGTGCTTATTGTCATCTAATATGCTTATCAGTCTTAATTGATCATCAATCTTTAGTTAATATATCTTAAATCTTAGTTTTGCAATTTCTATCTTAAAAATCATAAAAAAAACCAAAAATAGTTAATATAGTTTGTAGATCTTAGATTCTAACTTTAGTGATTGTTGATTTATGTTTGTTAAGTTGGTGATAAGCTGATTATTATCTGGTAATAGGGGTTTGTTAATTAGATTTTCATTTCACTAGCTTAAATAAATGTTCATAAGTCTAAAGGGGTGTTTGGATTAGAGTTGTTTGACCTCATAAAGTCAAGGTATCTAGGTAATTTTCCTTTAGTCAGTTTGATTTTCATATTTGATAAAGTTTTAAGCAGGTTTGTGGAGTTAGTTCACTTTTAAAATCAAATTGAAGCTTATAGTTTTTGTCTCAGCACCAGGGGAATTTTTCCTTTTCCTAAACTTGTTAAAAACTTGACCCAAGCTGACTTAAGCTTGGTTTATGTTTGTGGTGTGTTTATACACATTCTCTTTGAGTGTCTAATGCAGGTTTACCTTAAAAGGTAACCTGCAAATTGGTTTTGGCCTTTGGTCAATTGCATCAGCAGTAGTAACTGCAGTTACTACTGCTTACCTTTTCATTAGCATTTAAGCTAGCTCAAATAAGCTTTAGGTTTTAAAATTGAGTAGGTTCATAGTTTAGATATAGGACTAGATAGTTTTAAAAGAAAATTTTCAATTTCTAGCTTAATTACTAGGATACATTAGCTGTTAAAGTTTTCAAAAATCCTTAAAAAAAACCAAAAACAGAAGTAACTAGTCTTAGCTTTTAATCTTAGGTTTTTAGCTTGTAGTATTGGTTTTTATGATTTGAATTCTTAGTCTATAAGTAGGTTATCTAGTTTGCAAAAGCTCAGTTTCTCTTGTAGCTTATTTAGTTTTCTAGCTTAATTTGATTTTGAGTTTTTTGTGTTAGATCCTGAGTTTGCCATTTAGATCTCAAGATTCAGTTAGCTTATAGTGTAGTAAGTTTGATTAGCTTATCAAATTTAGATGGTAGGTAGTATAAGCTTTCAAAAATAGCTTTTAGATTTGAAAATAAGCCTAAAATGAGTTGTGTGCAAGCTTTTAAGTAGAAATTAGTTTTTTTTGGAGCTCAAAAGCTCACTTACTGTAAACAGCTTTTTCATAAGCTCTTTAAGAGCTTATTTTTGAGTTTCAGCTTATATTGCTTTTATTAAAGTTGCTTATCTTTAGGTGCTTAACAACTTTTCTTTTTTAAGTTTTTAAAAATAAAAAAAGGGGGAAGTGGAAGTCGGGGGTGAGCAAGACTCGAACCCCCAACCTCAACACCTCAACCCTTTATAACACACCACACACCACACACTACCGTTGTGCCCTTGGGTCTTTTCCGTTAGACAATCACACAAGTTAATCTTTATATACATTTTTGCCTTATAGCCTTATAAGCTATTCCAGCTTATTTCACAGCTTATTCAATAAGCTGTGATATCGGGCTTATTTTTCCTAGGTTTAAATTAGTATAAGCTAATTTCTGTAATTTTTCTAGAATTTTTATAGTTAATTTAGTATTTTTAAACATTTATTTTCATTAAAAACTTTAAAAAATCATAAAAAATAGAAAAATAATCAAAAAAAATATAAATCTTTTTTAGAAAATTTTCTTTTATCATTTAGAACGTAGGAAAATTAGTTTGACTCTCGTAAGTTTATTGGTCTATTTTTGAGCATTTTAGCTTTTAGGGCTCGGTTTTTTATTCCCGTTATTCGTTTTAGTGATTTCTTTCAAATTTTATCGTTAAGTTTTCAAATTTTGCAAATCCC
>BQNB010145108.1:0-14949 GCA_026074375.1 Tanacetum coccineum
ATTTTAAAGTTTATGTATATATCACTTGTGATATTATACTTTAATGGTTAGGGGTTTAGGGTTTTTGGTATAGGGTTTAGTGGTTAGGGAGGGGGTTTAAGGTTTCTGGTATAAGGTTTAGTAGTTAGGGGTTTAGGATTTTGGTATAGGGTTTAGTGGTTAGTGTTTAGGGTTTTGGTATAAGGTTTAGTGGTTAGGGGTTTAGGGTTTTTGGCATAAAGTTTAGTGGTTAGGGATTTAGGGTTTTTGGTATAAGTTTTAAAGTTTATGTATACTTCACTTGTGATATTATACCTAGTGGTTGGGGGTTTAGAGGTTTAGGGTTTTTGGTATAGGGTTTAATGGTTAGAGGTTTAGGTTTTTTGGTATAGATTTTTAAGTATATGTATATATCACTTGTGATATTATACCTAGTGGTTAGGGTATTAGGGTTTTGGGTATAGGGTTTAATGGTTATGGGTTTAAGGTTTTTGGTATATATTTTAAAGTTTATGTATATATCACTTGTGATATTATTCTTAGTGGTTTGATGTATAAGGTTTTTGGTATAGGGTTTAGTGGTTAGGGGTTTAGGGTTTTTGGTATAGATTTTAAAATTTATGTATATATCACTTGTGATATTATATCTAGTGATTCGGGGTTTAGGATTTTTGGTATAAGGTTTAGTGGTAAGGGGTTTAGGGTTTTTGGTAAAGATTTTAAAGTTTATATGTATATCACTTGTTATATTATACCTAGTGGTTAGCAGTTTAGAGTTTTTGGTATAGGGTTTAGTGGTTAGGGGTTTGAGATTTTTGGTATAGGGTGTAGTGGTTAGGGAGGGGGTTTAGGGTTTTTGGTATAGGGTTTAGTGGTTAGGGTTTAGGTTTTGATATAGGGTTTAGTGTTTAAGTGTTTAGGGTTTTTGGTATAGGTTTTAAAGTTTATGTATATATCACTTGTGATATTATACCTAGTAGTTAGGGGTTTAGTGTTTTTGGTATAACGTTTAAGGTTTTTGGAATAGATATTAAAATTTATGTATATATTAGTTGTGATAGATTTTAATGTATTAAGAAACTTTTAGGTGAATTTGTAACTTAAAGATAGCCTTATGAAAAGTATCATTAAAGTTCACTTTCCAATAGGTAGGTATAGATATCTTAAATTTAGATCTATGCATGTTCATTGCATATTTCAATTCTTCTATTTTCTTTGTGTGTGTGCAGGTTTATTGAAAAAACACATGAAGATTGTTGCTTTCTACCATTTTATCATTTTTACAGTAGTTTTTCTCAATAGAAATTTTTTTATTTCTTACATGGAAAGAATTGAAGTATCTTGTATCTTTTGTGAAAGAATGCAAGACTACCTTTTGTCATGATTTTTAATCAATTTTATATCTATGTAGTTTCTTTGTTTTGCACTTTAGTTAATATCTTGTGATGAGTTGTGTTTTTATTCCAAAAGCCCGATATGTTTTGGTCAAATTATTGATTACTATTAATTTTCAAACATGATATGGTCGTTACGAAGTTATACCATAAATTTAATAATGTGCTAATAAATGTTGTATATGTTTTGGTCAAATCATATTTTATTGCTTTATCATTTGTGATATTACTTATATGTAAGAAATCATAATTAGTGTTACATTTTAGTGTTTTATCACCTGTGATATTACTCATATGTAGAATACTTGAATTAATGTCACATTATATTGCTTTATCAAATGAGATATTACTATTAAGTGACTAAGAACGACAATTTAAATACTCTTCATCTTCCTAACAATGTTATATCACAAGAGATAAATAAGTGTCACTTACAAATACTAAAATGAATAAAAAGGAAGCAAACTATGAAATAAAAACTTGATGTATTCTCAAAATCAAATAAGTGTTGCATTAATCTGGCATTTCTTTTTAGCAAAATAAGAATTCACCTAAAGAGACGTAACCCTTTTACTCCTACTAAGAGTATAATATCACAAGTGATAGATAACATTGATTACATGTTAAAAAAGCAAAAAAACAACACAATAAACTATTTTTTTTGCTTGTCTATTGCGGTGAAAGACACAAAAACCATATTGTACCTGAAAAGTATAAAAATATTATAAAATACAGAGGTGATAACATATGAGCCGACAATAAAACATTTCTTGTGCTTTCTAATATTTTTATACTTTTTAGGTACAAGATGGTAATATACAAAAAAATATACAAAACAATGAAATATCTTAGGTGATATTAAAGGTTTAAAAACATATTTATTTATTTATCATATATCACAAGTGATATTAAACGTTAACTAAATTAGTTATGAAGTTGTCTTGGAGAAAGAAAACCGAGATCACTGTTAGATTTTTATCTTTTGGTGGTCACCATTACATTTAGCCTTACTTATAGATCCCGCAAGAAGCCGCGAATCTGTTAACTTAGTTGTTTATCAAAACTTGAATCTGGTTAGCTTATACGTGCGCACATTTCGCATATTCTATACGAGCGCACTTCGCATCTTCTAACTCATAGTCGAGCTTTGACTTCAAGTTTTTTCGAGTAAATCTTGACAATGACATAAGAATGAATTATGAGACTAGATTACAAACAAAGTCGTTTAATATTATATATCAGTATATAAATATGTTTGGATTAAAAACATGTTCAATAACAAAAAAAAAATATATGAACATATGTGCAAGATTTAAACATCAGGTTGTTGACTTACTAGAAACAAAGGAAATATATAGGTAAGAAAGCATGAAATGACTTGCAACTTGGCCTCTCAAACTACCTAAAAGTTACAAATACTTTTTATTTCATAAACCTGCAAACATCCAATTCTTGCATTAAAGATTTCTAAACTCATCTAGACTTACTCTTTGTCAAACAATCATTCTCTAAGTGCCTTACAGAATTGGCGGACAACCCAGCAAATTGTGTAGGGATTGTTACGGTATCGGATTTTATAGATAAAGCCAGTCCCATATCTGCCCTTGAGTCCTCTTGCAAAGGAGATCTAGGTGGAGATCTTGTATGCAGATCTTGTCTTGCTGCTTGCCAGGAAGTTAATGTAAGGTTAGTACCTTTGAGCTGAAACTTATCTAAACTCATCAAACAAGCCGGGTCTTAAAAAGTTGCATGCCTTTTATAAAAAGAATCATGGAGAATGAAAAGGAAGAAAAGTTACATTTTCTGATAAAAAGGTCTGATATGAACTGGAAAAGAGACCGTTTTCATAGTGATCTCCTGCTCCTCCTCGTCTAGCCATGACATTAAACTTGTTGGCTGAAGCAAAATTTTAATATTAGTTGTAGTATTATGGTTTTCAAAAAGAGGTTTTCTGCGTAAAGGGACATGAATGCACTACAAGCAGTTCTAGACGACGCTCTAGCATATCAAGTTTCTCATTCAGAGATGCCTATTTGCTCTTTGTTGTAGCCTCTACAAAAGAAAACATCTTTTGTTAATACACTATAGAGATTAAAAATTTACCAAATATCCTACGTGATGTGAAGAACATAATAGAGAATCACTCTACAATTAATGGCATTATAACCATAAGATACATAAATACTAAACACGTCTGGAGCTCTAAAAATATCAAATGCTGATAGCATTAGTTTAACTCTTATTAGTGGCAACAAAGCTGTAGATTCTATTGAAAGGATTAGATCAAATAATGTGTTGATACTCGATGCAAGCTACACTAAACAGAAACGTAGTGATAAAATACCCGAAACCTAACTTATTAGAGCCATCAAACTAACACTCGTTTAACTCATGCCACCTGACAGAGTAATTAAAATTGACTCAAATTGCCAGCAGCTCTATAAACACTATTATCCTCTTTACAAAAGCTAATCACAAGAAATAAACACTCATCATATCTTCCAAACATCGCAACAACCAAAACATAAACAACAAATTCATTCTCGCAAACAACTAATCATTGATACATTCGTCCATACTAGAAACAACTCTACTTCCTAATTCCTATAACCATATCAAGTAGTCCTATCCACACTATCGTCAATCGTCTAACAGAAACAACGATTTGTTATCCTACACCAAAAAGCTTTTTAGTTGATAACTTAATTATTACATCAACTTGATTATAAAATCATGACCTAACTTTATAATTAACCTAGATTATTAGGATTTACTATCAAAAACTTAATACCACAATTACTGTTACATTATATATCACTAATTATTCACAAATATCATAAAAAAATAAAGAAAATTTAAGAATATCACAAAAAAAAAATACTTAAATAACAACAAACTACGGATCTGTATTTTCGTACCATCATTGGCGTTCTGAATCGGTTCGTTTTAACCGAATTTTTTTCAGGATCGGTTGATTTACTTGTACCTTGTTGTATTTTTGTGTTTATTTCTTGATTTGCACGGTTAATTTGTACAGATTTTTGGATTTTTTGGTTAGGGTTTGATGTGTAGAGAGAGAGAGAATGTGTCTGATGTGTGTGTTTTTTTTGACGTGAAATTGGGGGTAGTTAGGGTGGTTTACATGTTTATATTTTTAGTCCCTCTGTCATGTTTCAAAATTTGAGAAGAATGACCCTTCCATGTTTTTTTCCTTTGATCTGGTCGTACATAATCAACGGCTCAGAAGTGTCTCTTGATATGTGGGAAAAAGTGGTATGCAAAATAACTTGACTTTATATATATTTGTATTTTGTATGTTTGTTATTCATTGTAATGATTACTTTTGATGGTGTGGATGGTTTAACAAATTCTTTATTATTAAAAAAATATAATGTCATTAATTAGGTGCATTATTGTATAGTTTTTTACTTAGAACATCTATTATGGTGGTTTTTAAATTGGTTTATAGTATGATGAAAAGGTTCATACTTCTGCAAACCATAGTAGAAGCCTATTTCATGCTTACTTGACATGAAAAGATTTGTTATTCTGAACATCTTTACAATTTAATGCATTTGAGATATATGTGATGTTTATAAAGTTTTAAAGAGTATATATAACAGAAGTAGGTTTATACAATCAAAAAATTCAAAAATTAATAACTTTAATATAATATAAACCTTTATAAAAGTTTAACATACTTATTCTACTTCAATCCAAATGCCCACAAGGTCAAAAGGGTCAAAACAAAAGTGTTTTCTTGACGAGTTCTTATATAATTCAATAGTGTTCTAAACACTTAACACAATGCAATGTACCCGAATGATATCTCATGTTCAATCACTAAGTTAATTGTTTAGTAATCACTAGTAACAAATTGCAATGTATTCTCTCATGTCTCATCCAAATGACTCTTGTATCATTATATCATATTTGGGCCTGCTATATTTTTTATATTGGGCTCATGATTTAAGTGTAGTAGTTGCTTTAGGGGTGGTAAGGTATTTATTGTTTGGGCAATATCTCAATAAATCGAATCAGACCAAAAATAACTGAATTGAATTTGTCTTAATCGAACAGAACCGAATTAAATATTCATTTTTCGGTTTGGTTATGATTTTGACAAAATAAACCGAAAACCAAACCAAAAAACGGATTCATATAAATATATATTTTTTATATATTTATATAAAATAAAAGGATATAAAACCTCTTTCCTAATATATATATATATATATATATATATAGTAATATATATATATATAATATATATATTATATATATAGTATAAGAGTTAATATAAATAATATATAATAATAATATATACATATAATATCATAACAAATTTTAAGCTTAGAATTTAATATAACAAATTTTAAGCTTGAATTTTTTTACTTCTAAAAATCTATATAAATAAATGAAGAAATAAATAAAATTATATAATTTGGATTGTTCGCTTCGGTTATGGGGGTTCGGTTTTCGGTTATTCGGTTCGGTTTAATCCAATTTGAATTCGTTTCGATTCAGTTTTCAGTTACACCTAGAAAAAAATTAATTGAACTAACCGAACCGAATAAACCGAACAACCCGATAACCGAACCGATGAACACCCCTAATTGTTGGGGTAATATTTGAATAAACCGAAAACCGAAACCAAACTGAAGCGCACCGAAAACAATCAAACTGAATTTGTAACCGAACCGAACTAGTTAGAACCGACCGAACCCAATTAAATATTCGATTTTTGGTTCGGTTATGGTTTTGGCAATCTAAACAAAAAATCGAATTCATATAAATATATATATTTTTAATAAAATTATATCCAAAAAGGATATTATGTAACTATATACATTAAGCATAGTGCTCCCACTCACATTTACTACATTAATTTATTTTTTAATCCTTATGAACAGTAACTTAATATTAAAAAATCATTTCTTAGTGTTATTAAACAATAACACACTTCACCGCCCACACCAACCAACATTCATTTCTTACTCCGTCGCCCACCTCACCCCAACACACACACAAATGTTTAGTGGGGTGTTTGTTTTTTGCGATTGTTTCATGCAATGATAATGGGGCAATGGATTTGGTCTTAGGATGTGACTGTTTGAGTTGTTGGGTATTTGATTGAGGCTACTTTTTCTGATTATTTTAGAGGCTTAATGAGCTCCAAATGAACAAGATATTTTTATAGGAATTTTGTTCTTAAAGCTTGAATTTTCATGTTTGTGATTCAATTATTTTGGTTAGGGTTTGGATTATTTGTGTATCGATGTGTAATTTGTTCTTAAGATTTGAAGCTGCATGTTTATGATTCAATTTTTTTTGTTAGGGTTTGGATAATTTGTGTATCGATGTGTAACAAAGTGTTTTTCTGTTCGAGTTAGTCATTCAGAGGGTTAATGTTGGTGAATACGATTGTGTTCGATTAAAGTTGTGACCGTCCGCGTCTTGGCGGGGCGAACTTTTAGGTTTGAAGCCATGTCGGATGTCTGCTTTTTTCTATTTTTATTGGCAGCATCAGTAGTCTAATGTCAATTTGAAGGGGTTTGATTAAAGCCCTAAACATCTGTGTCTTGGCGAAGCAAACTATTGGGTTTGCAGCCATGGTGTAGGAAAAGAGGTCACATTTTTGTGAGGTACATGTGAGGTGGAGCATTATGTTTAATATGGTTGCATTGTTAAAAAAATATACATACACTTGATGTTATCCCTATCTTGGTGGGGCAATTTACTAAATTTGCAGCCATGGCGGGTTAACCCTTATTTTGCTACTGATATTGGCTATGTTTGATTAAATTTCGTCCCCGTCTTGCCGAGGCGAACTCTTGGTTTGTAGCCATGAAAAGGGGCCACATTTGTGGTCTAAATATACCATAAAAGAATTGTCGGGGTGTGTTTTATTTTGATGAGATACATGTGAGGTATATATATCCTTATGTTGATGTGCTTTATGGTTTATAAAGAATCAATATTTCTTAATCGATAAGTTTGAATGGATTGTGTTAGAACAAAAGGGACTGGCTGTTTGGCGTGGCATCGGCTTAACCGGTGGCTTTTGTAAGTCTTGTTTATAAAATAGGTGTTGGGAAGTATTCAACACGCATTTGTTGATCTGAATGTGTTGTTTCTTTTATACCATGGTTACATTGCTGGAAGTGGTTGTTATATGAACAGTTGATGGAAATTGGCTATTAATTGGGTCCTTTTATATACAGAATTGTTGGGGGGAAGCGGGGATGTAATGTATAGATTGCGTGAATGGCCTGTGGAGGTTTGGGTGGACTTGGTTTATATTTCTTGCATTTATCGGGTGGGTCTTGCAAGGTGAGGGCTGATGAAATACTGGATTAATCGGTGGTGGTGTATGGTGTTTGTGAGTTGTTGTAGTAAAGCTGTGTTCGTGTGTGTTAGTATAGATTGTGAAGTAGTGTGCCGTTGGCTAGTGTCTTATTGTGTTCTTGGTGTTGGAGATGAAGATTGTGGGAGGTCATGTTGTTGGTTGAGCAGGGGGTAGATATATATATATATATATATATATATATAAAGTATAATGCTCATCCTCATATCTGCTACAGTAATGATTTTTTATTATTTTTTACTCTTAGGAACTGTAACTTATTAATTTCTTTAACTTGATGAATACGCTCAAGTTCGATTAAAGTCGTGACTGTCCAGGTTTTGGCCAGGCGAACTGTTAGATTTGCAGCCATGGTGGATGTCTGCTTTTTTTAAACTCTGTAGGCGTTACACACATATTTATGTTGTGCTCTTTTACACTGATAATGTTGGGTGTATTGGTTGCATGAAAAGGCTATGATGAAGTTGAATGTGTTCGACTAAAGCCTAAAACATTCATGTCTTGGCGTGGCAAACTATTAAGTTTGCAACTATGGTGGATGTGTCTGCTTTTCTCGATAACTAGTCATACTAAGCCTCATATTATGAACCGGATGCCATACTCTTTTTTGGCTTTCATGCTTATCCCAACCTAATTATGCCTGCCATACACTAGCTTATTAAGCTTGCAGCTATGGGGAACGTATCCTCTTTTCGTGTTTGTTGATTGGATTCGAGCCTAATACCATCTGTAATACATTGTTTACGGCTGAGGTCGGCGATGCAGTGGGAGACGCATGTTGTTGTGTTATTGTAATAATTAGGATTGCAAAATTGATAAGTTACTAATCCTAAGATATTATCCGAATCTTGGCGGGGCAAATCACTAAATTTACAGCCCTTAGGTTTGCGGCTCCATGCCTTTTCGAGGCAGGTTATTAGACTTGCAGCCATGATAGATGGCTACTTTGCTGGGAATTATGTTCGACTGTTCGCGTCTTGGCAAGGCGACTTTTTAGTTGATTCCTGAAAGCCCTATTTTGTGATTTGGGGCTTTTGTTTCTAGAGTGACTCTTAGATAATTGGTTGATCGTTGGGGTTACAATTGATCCTTGACTTAGTGAATCAAGGATAATTATAGTGTTTAGTCATCAGCTTATTGTTCTTCTTGAAGAATGTGTACTATGTAACACCTCTTACGCTCTATCTTTATTTTATGTTGTTTATTTTACTATTTAGATTGTTGGATGATAGGTTGATGTCACTATTGAGAAGTTGTGTTTTGGATTGGTGGATTTCTTGTGATTGTGATGTTCAGGTGGTTATTTTTTGTCTATTTGTTGTTACGAATCAATTTTTGCTCTTGATCTACCCTTGAGTGGCAAGAACTCCTGAGAACTACGGGTTGATTAGTGTTTTCTTGTTTGTTATATGTTATTATTTGTTCTATTTGTATTTGTTTGTTTATCTATTTTCTTGTTATCATGACTAGGGGTGCAGGTGGTAGTGGTAGTAATGATGTATTGATTAATTCTTTAGATGTTGATAATTCATTACATTTGCAAACTAATGATAATAATAGTGGTTCTTTAATTAATATTAAACTTACTGGATCTGAAAATTATAGAGTATGAGCTACTGCTATGAAAATTGCTTTACAGGCTAGAAATAAAATAGGTTTTGTTGATGGTTCTTGTGTTAAGACTGCTTATGTGACTAGTATTCCAAAAACTAATCAACGGGAAAGATGTAATGTTGTTGTTCTATTTTGGTTGTTGATATTCTTGTCTCCTTGTACTTGTGAAGCTAGAACTGAGTTAGGAAAACATAATTAGTTAATGAAACTTATGTAGTTCTTAATGGGATTGATGATGTTTATCAACCTATAAGAAGTTCTTTGTGGACCTAGAATGAGTTACCTAATGTGAAAGATGCTTTTGTGATTGTGTGTAGGGAAGAATCACATAGGGGTCTTAGGTACATCCGGGGTTCAAAAACCCCAAGTCAGTTCTTTTGTTGCTACAACTTTTGATAATCATAACAAAAATCAGAATAAAAATTATAATAACCGTTTTAGCAATCAAAACAATTATAACAATAGAGTTCAATATAATTCTTTAAGTTGTAAGAATTATGGGATGAAGGGTCACACTACTAACAGATGTTTTGAGCTTATTGGATATCCTAATGGTATTAAAAAGAATCAGAATTTGAAAAAAATACAAATAATAATAAGGGTAATTCAAGTAATCATGTTGAAGTTCAGAAAAATAGTTTTGATCTACATTTTACTAATGAGCAGATTGAAAGGTTAATGAGTCTGATAGGAGATAAGCCTAGTACTAGTATGCATGCTAATATGGCACGTATTGGTTTCTCTTTTTTCAATGCAAATGTTTTCCTTAACAATCATATTTATAAATTTTATAATGCCAATGTTAAATTTGGTTGTGTCAATAATCATTTTTGTTGGATAATTGACTTAGGGGAAAACCAACATATTACTTCAAGTACTATAAACATGAATGATGTCATTGATATTTATGATTCAAACATAACTGTTGGTCATTTAAATGGAACAGTTGCTAAAATTAGAAAAGTTAGAAATCTTAGACTTGCTAATGTGGTCTTGTTTGATGTGTTGGTTATACCTAAGTATTGTGTCAGTCTATTATCTGTTCGTAAACTGATAGGGATAGTAAACTGCATGTTGGTTTTGATGAGTATGACTGTGTTATTCAGGATTTGAAAAGGGAGAATGATTTGGGGACTCGTAGTAGAGGCTAGAGGCCTTTATATGTTGCGAACGTTTATTTGACATCATTAAAACATAAAGGAGATCCTAGTCAATGTGGCACCAACAGATATGAATAATGAAATGCAAGCTTTGTATGAGAATAATACTTGGATTTTAACTAATTTTCCTAAAGATAGAAAAGCTATAGGATCTAAATGGGTGTTTAAAATCAAATATAAGTCTACTAGTGAAATCGATAGATACAAAGCTAGACTTGTAGCAAAAGGATATAATCAAAGGGAAGGAATAGACTATGAAGAGACTTTTAGTCATGTGGTTAAAATGGGGACTGTGAGGTGCTTAATTAGTCTTGTTCATAAACTGCTTTAACAACAATTATATAACAATAAATGCTTTAGCAAGAACTGCTTAAACTGGAAACTGTTTCAATTAGATTTGAATAATACTTTCTTATAGAGATCTTGATGAAGATGTTTATATGATACCTCAACGAGGTTTTCTTTTAGTAAAAATGCAACAAAAGTTTGCAAATTAGTCAAATCTTTATATGGTCTTAATCAGGCTCCCAAACAGTGGAATAATAAATTGTCTAAAGCCTTGATTGAATATTGGTTTAAACAAAGTGATCATGATCATTCTTTATATACTAAAGAAACTGTTGGAAAGTTTGTTGCATTGTTAGTATATGTGGATGACATATTACTATGAATGATATTAAAGAAATTGAAGTTGTTAAAGAACTTTTGAGTAGTAAATTCAAAATTAAAGATCCTGGCGAACTTAAATATTTTCTTGAAATTGAGGTTTTGAAAACTAAAAATGGATGCATATGTTTGTCTCAAAGAAAGTATTCCCTAGAGTTGTTACATGATTTTGGTCTTATGGCTTGTAAGCATGTTGTAGAACCGTAGAGGGGGGAGGGGGTGAATATGGTTTTTTTTGACTTCTTTAAAGTTTATAAAACTTAAAGTCTCAAAGAAACCGAGTGGTGTAATGATCTACTTGATGAGAAAGACAATAGGTAGATAGAGAGAGAAAGATAGAGAGAGAGACCACGATATATACAGGTTCGGGATGGGGGGTTTAGACCATCCGTACGTCTAGTTGTGAATCCACGATACCTATACTATTACTCTAGTATAATCCTTATGGTGGACTATAAACCATATTACAACTTAGCTCCACTGATATGCACTAAGATCGGCGCTCACTAAGAAGATCTACTCCCTACGGTATTCCGCCCTCGGAATCCATCCCTAAGAACCCGTGATTCGAATTACTCATAGTGTTACTAAGATCAACTAGGACCACTAAGAACTTCCCCTTGGAAGTATACCAAAACCCCACTAGATCACCTAATGATATAGGCTTGATCACAAAGATACAATACTTTCCTTACAACCAAATTAAATGATAAAGTATAGTTGAATCAAGTCATAACCTAACCTAGAGACTTGATTCTAATAAAAAAGGTATGAGACAGAAGACCCTCGACTAATAACACACAAGTGTGGATTAGGTACTTGTGTATCTCTCTTGCATAGATGATGTGTTTTTTTCAAAGATAAGAGAAGAGAATACTATAACACAAGAGGTGATAGACTTAGAGGATAGGAGAAGAAGAAAGAGAGGAAAGAAATAATGGCAAGAGATGAGGAATACAAAAGACAAGGAGGGGTATTTATAGGCCAAAAACCCAAAAGTGGGAAAACCCATTTCCAGCCCGGCAAGCTGCCCGGGTGCCAGCGCGTGGCCAACGCGCCAAATACTCGACTCAGGTTTTTTGGGTTTTTTGAGTTTTAACTACACGTTCTTGTTAAACCCCCAGTTATAATTCGCGATTTGACCTTTTCATTATTCTTATACTCAAGGTCAACCAACTCAAATAGCCATTTGATAAAAATGTTTGTGAAGTGTTTAAAAGAAGTTTTGGGGATGTTTGTCTAATTTTAATGGGATAGAAAAGAACCATTGGATAAAGGGTATATTGGGTATTCATTGGTTAGGAAATTAAACTAGACATCTTATATATATAATATATAATAAAATATATATAATAAGTATAATCTAAAAATAATCAATGAAACCGAGAAGTAGTATAGAATATTCCCGGGTCGTTTATCCCCAACGAGGCCGTGCTTGAGAATCGATACAGTCGGAAAATTGGAGTTTAAATAAGATTAATGATTTGAGAGTGTAGAAAGCTAAATTAATTCATAACAAACAAAAACGATTGAGAAAAACCTAAAAATTATGAAATTACACTGAAAAACGAAAGCAGGAATCCCGAACAAGGGGTCAAAAACCTAAAATCTTAAAAATTAACCCTACAAAGAAATTTTTTACTTCTAATCTACTCTAGGGGACTAATAATGAAGAATGAAAAAGACTAGACCAAAAACGGAGTTAATTTGAGTTAAAACGAGTCAAAACGAAAACCGGGCCCGAGACCCGAGCTTTAAAAATCAAAAGTTTATAAAAATGACCCTACAAAAGTTTTTCTATTTTTCCTACGTAAAATATGACTAAAGAAAATTTCCTAAAAAAGAAAAATATTTTTTTGATAATTTTTGTATTTTTTATGAATTTTTAAAACTTTTAAAGAAATTAAATTATAAAAAATACTAAACTAATTTTAAAAATTCTGAAAAAATTACTTAAAATACTTTACCCTAAAACCTACCTAAGAAAAATAAGAAACCCGAAATTGAGCTTATAAATAAGCTCAGAATAAGCCAATTCGGGCTTATAAGCTAAAAGGGCAAAATGAGTACTTAAATTAAATCTTGCAAACTATGGTTGGATAGCCCTGCCGGGCCGAGTGGTAAGTGTGTTGTGTTGTGAGCGTGAGGGGAGGGGTTCGAGTCCCACTCCCACCCTTTTTTTTATGCTACAGTACTTTTTTAAACTCAAATTTTTTTACACAAACTTATAAACCTCATGGAGCTTATCATTTTTTATAACTATGACTTTTTGTGAAAAGCTAAAAATAAGCTGGAAAAAGGGCAATAAGATGGCAGTTTAGCTACTTTGAGCTAAGGCAAAAATAGCTTAAGCTGTTAAGGCTATATGGACATTTTAAGCTATGGAAAGTTGAAAAGAAGCAAAAATATGAAAACCCTATGTCTAATAAGCAGTTGTAAGTAAAAATAAGCACAAAGAAGTGAGCAAATAAGCAGGAAAAATAAGCACTCAAGGGGGCAGACTACTTTATATTAAACTAAGGCAAAAGAGTTCTAAACTGATAAGCTCTTAAAAGGGAAAATAAGCTAAGGCCAAATGAAATAAGCTAAGGAAAATATCTATGCTAACCTATTAAGCTACTAGGAGCAAGAAAAAGCTAAGGAACTAGACCAAATAAGCCAGAACTCCAAGATAAGCTATAAGCCTATATTAGCAGGCCAAACAGTCAAATGGGTCACTTAGGGCTTAAAAATAAGCACCTAGAGGGGGTCCTAAGGATTGAGCTTGTTGGGGCTTATAGTTGGACCTAAGGGCAATCTAAAAAAAAAGCTAAAGAACCTAAGGGCTTAGATACAATAAGCTAGAAAATTGTGGCTTGAAAAATAAGCTTTACACACCAGGGCAGTTTCAGTTTCTAAGGGCTAAAAAAAAGAAGCTTGCTAAAAAGCCACTAAATAAGCTCAAATTGCAAAATAAAACTAAAAAGATTGAGCATAGCTCCTATTGAGCTTATATTCAAAAATTTCATTTTCTAAAAACAAATTAAACCTGCTGGTTTTTGCTTTTGAAAAAGAGCTTTTTTTCACTAAAAGATGACACCAATTTTTTTTTGCAGTTTGACTTAGGTAAAAAAAATGACTCAAGACTCTTTAAAAACTTGTTTAGACACTCACATGAGGACTCAAAACAAAGGTATGAAAGGACTTTACTCAGCTTAATCAAATAAGCTGTGTAAAGTCACTTTTGTCTTAACAATTTCTTAGCAAACTTTGATAAAACTTAAACTACACTTTTTGCTTACAACTTTTAGAAAAACAAGCTCAAATGAGCTAAATGCACTCAGCCAAAGATGGCCAAGTGACACCAACCCATGACCATACCATTTTGACCCGTTTTCAGCTTGTACCAAACACCCCTTTAGACTTTTAAAAACGGATTTTAACACTTATAAAGACTAAATTAAACACAAATTTTTAAAGACAAGTATTAAACATGCAATATTAAATAATAAAAGGTAAAAAGCAAAATCAAATAAGCACTTGAAAAAGCTAATAAGCAAACAGTGAAAATAAGCTATCTAAGGCAGTTTATACTTAAGACTTAAAACAATGGCATATAATAAATAGAAAACACAAATAAGTAAGAAAAGCAAGAATAAGCTAAGAAAAGCACTAATAAGCTGTTGCTACTGTAGCAATAAGCAAAATTTGAAAAAGATAAATAGGGAACTTACAATCTGTCCAAGCTTTTGGCAATGAGTTTAAGCTTTTCAAAGCTTAATGACCAAAC
>BQNB010145109.1:0-12658 GCA_026074375.1 Tanacetum coccineum
TTACCGAGAGAGCGCTTCGCAACACTACTCCCACTGCTTGGAGTTAAACAAATGTCACCAGAGACTCTGAAGGAACTACAGGATGAGTCTGTCTCCGGGTAACCAAGTGTTTCACATTGTATTATTGTGTATATTTAAAAAAAAAAATTTAGATAAATGGCTTGCAGTTATTTCCGACTGTAACCCGGTCTTAACCCAGAGATTTAATGTACGTCTCAGTGCATTATTTCTTCCACAGACAAGAAGTTGTCTAAGCCCCGAACCATTTTTCTCATAAACAACTTGTTTTATCAAACATGTTCGGGTTAACCAAATCAAACATTGACACGGGTCATTGTTTGAGGGGGAGAATCAGGTATACTAACAGTTGTTGCAGGTCAAAAGGACGCACTGTTGCTGATTCTATTGCTGCAAGATTGACACGACCAACCGTTTACAAGTTCAAAAAAAAAAAAAAAAAAAAAAAAAAAATAAAAAAAAACCAAGATCAGATTGCAGTATCCTTCTATCTGGGTATGTCTAAAGGTCTTGTTTCAATTACTCATTGATTTATTGTGCTATTTCACTCACCTCCCATACTTTAGGGGGAGATTGATACATTTTAAGTCCATTCTAGATCAAAACCATTCACAATTTTCATACTTTTGATCGGGGGAGAGAATGTGACTTAAACATGTAAACTGATAATGTAATGATTCGATTGTTCTATAAATGCTAAAGTCCTATCCCATGCATGTGTTTTAACAATCTTCGATTAATCGACGCACATGTGTAGGGGGAGCATAAGTGTTTATAATATGATCAAAAATTCAATGTACCAAAAAGTTATGTGTTAATACACAAGTATCTTGATAATTAACAAAGAATCTTTTGTTTCATGTTCGTGAAATGGTGATCTTATGGAATGCTGAGAAAGAGATGTTTTACTCAACATGTATTTCATCCCCAAACACATAAAACCGGCGACGTAGAATGCCTCATGCCTGGTCCCTTCGGACTGCGCCCACTAGTGAAGTGGATTTCCATACAAGTACTTGTACAAGTTTGGATTTCCCCAAGGGCACTTCATATCTTTCGGGATATATTCAAAACATCATCAGAAGGCATTCCTGATTTAAACTTTCGTTAGTGCCCCAAACAAAATTTATAAAGCACATCGAATGTTTTTCGAAAATCATTATTGCCACAGGCCTTCTACGGAATTAATTGTAATAAAAATAAAACGCTGAAAAAGAATATACGGTATAGTCAGCAGATCAGTAACTGTACTGACTCACTCTTTACCATTCTATTAGTAAAATCTTATATGTGTTAGTCTTCGACATCTGGACTAGAGAACGCGAACATAAGGGATCGATACTTATATTAAAGGACTAGCTTTGTCACTGCCGGAAAACCTGTCAAGAAGGTTCTTTGAATGAATCTATCTGATCACAGGTGGCAGTATTCGTACTGTAACATTGATACTCACGAACAGAGGTTATTGTAACCGACATATTGAGTATCGGTCTAACTCGGTCCCTTCAAAATAAAAAACCCTTTGTGTGGTCTACAAAATGTTTTTCTAGAACACTTAAGTGATTTACATAACAAAATGTTTTTTGTTGTGACTAATTGTTTCATGATAGCGAATGACGACTCAAAGTTTTCCGATGCAACATGTGCTCATACCATACTATCGAATAATCAAGAAAGCTTACATTCAAAGCTTCCGCATAATCTCTGAAAATCAATGTCTTCTTCAAATGCAAAAGTTCAAATGATTGGAAGAAGATAAATATACAAAGCTTCCAGATTCCAACAGATTGAGCATGTGGAGACCTAAAGAACAGCATATGGCAAAGTCCAAGTGAAAGAAGAATCACAAAGGTCAGTTCAGAGAAGTAAAGCTTAACAAGGTCAAAGATCAAGATCAAATCAACACATCAAGTTCCTGAAACGATCATGATCAGGTGTTAAAGATTGAATTACCAAAGCACAACAAGTGAAGTACCCTATCAACAACGAGCTAAAGAGACAAGCACGAGTGAGCTAACTTCTCATGACCTCATCTAGGGGGAGATTGTTAGGTTCACATAAATGGACCCAAACAAAGAAGCTTCGGTCACTCGAAGATTCAAGACAAAAGTCTAGCTCGAAAGACAATGTTAATTAATGTTTATATATTGAACGGGCCAAGATGTAAAAAGCCCAAAAAGAAAGCCCTCAAAGGCAAATCCTAGTTAGTATAAATACACCTAGTTTAGTCAAAATTAGGTTAGCTTCTCCATTATTTATTTTTCATCTTAAGGGTTTGTAGCAACTCTTGTTTCTTTCAATCAAAAGTTCTTTAATGTTTAATCTTTTATTGCCATTGATCTTGTGATTTCATCCATGGAATGATCTAGGGATCCTACATATTCTATATGTTTTAAGATTATAGTTGCATGAGTGTCAGCTACACTTAGGATTCATGGTCATAATTTGTGTTAAAACATGTAAAATTTTATGTTCGCAATCGAATTTAAAAACATTAAGTTGAGTTATCAAAAGTTCACACGACCGTCAATAATATTTATAGATACATTTGTTGTATTTTAAAATTTATAAAGTGTAAGGGTATAAAGTTTAGTGGGTTATTTGTTTATTTTTTTAAGTTATAATAATACTTGTAAATTTATAAATTTACACTTACCTCAATATAATATATTTAAAATTACACCATTAAAGTTTTATTAATTATCTCCCTTTTTTTCAAGTTTATTTTTCCACAAATTTAACACATATATTTTTTTGTGTTTTTTCTCCATCAGATTTCTCCATCAAATTTTTTTAATTTTGACCAAATTGATTGAATTTTAACTTTTTATTGACAAATCTGATCACATGATTTTGCATACGGGGCAAAATCAAACAACCTGATTGGTCTAATTTTTTTTCTCATAAAATTCAATTTGATAGAATATTCTAAAATAATGTAATTCTTTTATTATATAAAAAGATAAAAAGATAGTGTTGGAATTGCAAGGTGACCCGGAGGATCGTCTAAAGAAAAAGCTAGATTCGCTTATAAGCAGGTACATATTTTATTTTTTTTGCTTTTTTTTAGGTTTTATGTTATTTTTCTAAAGGTGTTGTGTTTGTTTTAAAGTTATGATGTTGGATTGTGTTTTGCGTGTAGGTGAAAGATACATGCCTATGCATGGTTCAACGCTCGTTTATTTGTTGAAAGAACGAATACGACTAATAGTCTAAACAAAATTTATACGCTAGTTTGTTCAAGGTTTTATCATGTTCTAATGTTATATATGTTGGAAAATTTTAGTGGAAAATGTGTTTTCACTAACTTTGGACATAGATAATTATTAGTAAATATAATTATTAAATGTAAGGCCAGGTCGAGTCAGTATATGTCCAAAATAGAGTTAGTGTGAATAAGATATCGAGTCTCAAAGAAGGAAAGTTGGAATGGAGGAAAATGGTTAAATGTCAGTTACGAGCTCGTTTGGTAATTGCAAATTAATGTGTCCTTAATTGACAATTTAATTGGCGGTTATTATTTGACTCAAAGGTTTATAACAGAAAATTAATGAATCATTATTAAGGCATTAATTGACATTGATTACATTGATTGCACCATTACACCATATGCATATGGATGTGTATAAATAGATGGCAATCTCAACCATTCCAAACGAACCGGAAAAACACACAAGAGAGAAAATCTCCATTAACAAGTTTTCCAGCAGTCTTGTCGATCAGAAGTACTCTGTTTTCCTTGATATTTCAGGCAAGTATGTCAGGTCCGGCTGTACAACAGCTTTGAACGTTGTACCCTGGGAAACAGACGGCGAATCTGTTTTAAGGGAAGCGTGTCTAACACGTGCCTCGTTCCATGACCTTTATACTGTTTTCTTATTTAATCGTACATAGTGTCTGTCTTCGCGCTTCTACCTTATCGGTATGTTTTCTTTATGTTATTTATTTTCTGTAATTAATTTATTAATTAACTCTGATAATATTTTAATTAAAAGTGTACATGTTTCCCACAATCTTACAACAATCGGTTTAAACCGAATTAAAAACACTTTTGATAAATCAAATTAATATTATTAACAGATTTTATAAACTGTTTTCTGTCGAAACCAAGATTGAGTTTCGATAGAAATCAGTTTTAATTAAACAGATTTTGAATTACAGATCTATAACGATTTTAAAAACAGTTATTTAGATTAATTTATTTTGAAACCAAGATTGGTTTCTATCAAAATAGATTCTATTTTTGAGATGCCATTGCTTCATCGAACCAAGCTAGAGTTTCTTTTGATTTTGGATTTAGTACAATTTTATATAAACCAAGTTCGAGTTTATTAGTTATCAATATTAAAAAAATTTTTTAAAAAAAATTGTTAACCAGTATTTTTTTTATTCTAAACTGTTCGTGTTTAAACACAAGGAGATAGCTTTGATGAAACTCTAATTAATTGGTGCGCAAATTACTAACATGGTTGCAAATCATGACAAATATCGATTCATTGAAACCAAGATTGAGTTTTCTTTGAAGCAGAATCCATACAAGGTTATAGAAATCAATATTGAATTTCTTGGATACCGGATTATTATAGTTTATTTCATTGTTTGTGTTTGATCTTTCAACGATTGTGACTACCCTGTAAACGTAACTGGTGCGCAGTTTTACCAACACAGTTGCTAATCATGCTAAAAAACTAGAAAATTTCAATGGGCAGAATTTTAAGAGGTGGCAACAGAAGATGTTCTTCTATCTTGGAACTTTGAACCTTGCGTGGTTCTTTAAATAGGACTGCACCTCAGGGAAACCCTCCTATGGAAGGTCAAACCCCCTAATGACACAGGTTGTCGCAGATGTGGAAGCATGGAAACAATCCAGACATCAGTCTCTCAACTATGTTCTGAATGGACTGGTGGGCTCTTTGTACAACGTTTAATTGCAAAACCACGACTGCCAAAGAATTATGGGAGTCATTGGAACGCAAGCACAAAACAAAAGATGCTGGTACAAAGAAGTTCTATAGAAACCTTGTTGAGTTTCTTTAGAATAGTGGATCTACTGAAACCTTGTTGAGTTTCATTCTAGAAATAGATCATGTGAAACATATCTATTAAGATCTTCTTAATGAAAATTGACATCATATACATATTGCATTTTAAAAAAAAAAAAATTATGTATAGGCGAAATTTGTTTAATTGTTTAGTCGAAGACTTCCTTTAAAGTGGTTTTGTATAACGGATCTTACAAAACATTAGTGTTTTAAACAAAAGTCGATTAAAATCGGTTTTGTTAAGAAACACTATGTGATTGAGCACGTTGTTAATAGTACCAAATTAGTTTTAAACTAATCATGGGACCTCGTATTAACAATATATATGGAATGTCACGAGTGACGTTAAAGGATCTGCTCCCGAACTTGTTAAAAAAGGAGGCCGATACTAAAGTTACGTGTACGGTAGATGCTTTGAAGCATTCAGAAACCTTATGTGCCATAACTATGCGTTATATGGCCTGAATGACATAAAAACTGAGGCCATGAGGGAATCTGACCTTAGGTAATGGTGGATTAGCACTTCGGTATCATGTCATGTATATGGTGATAAGAGTTTGATTATCTCTTTCAATGCAGCTGAGAATGGAGAGATTGAATTTGGGCCAACTCCTCCAACTGCTAATATCAAGGAAAGGAGATGTTATTCACATCAGAAATGAGTAGTTAACATGCGTTGTACGAGCCGGAGGTTCGTAGAATCTTTGGACGGATGGTTGCTTAGTGAAATTTGGCTTTCATTCTGTGTTTGAATCAAAATTGAGTTAACGAATAACATAATTTGAGTCCCGACAGGGTTACGCCTTTAAAATATTTAAGCTAAATGTATTTTCTAACGGTCATTTTATTAAAATCAGTATGAATTTAGCTTATTTGATTATTTAAATGTATGGCATGGCTGACTCAGACATGTTTTAAACTATAACTCAATATGTTGTCTAATTAAACCAAATTGGATACCCATGTTTTGTATTGACACTGACTACAAAATTAAAACTTGTGTTGAAGCCAAATGACAAGATTGTTTCTTTTCTCTCGGTGCAACGAAAACAAACCGACCCCTTGATATGATTCACATGATTTTTTGTGATTGATACCTACTAAGGTATCGAATAGCGAGTACTTCCTCATATTTGCTGACGGTGGTACAAAATATTACTTGAGAGTAAGGATATAGACAAGATTGTTCTATATAAATAAGTTGAGAATCAATTTATTATCGGAAACAAGGTGGTTCGAAGTCATATCGGAGTGATTGGTCTCCATTTCTAATTTAGACACAAATTTATTGCACTTGATATAGAAAAGAATCGTGCCTTAGAAGATATGGTTAATGCCATGTTCTTAAGTCCTGGTTTAAGCCATGGCATGTGGGGGAAAGCGAGTCGGCAACTTATCAATTTAGATAAGATCCTGTAAAGAAAAATAAGATTAGTTCTTATGAACTAGGATTAGAAGAGACTACTTTAAGTATTTACAAATTTGGGGTAATCTAGCTAAGATATCTGCATTGAACCCCAAGGTTCAAAGGATTTGACCTGAAACTATGAATTGCATGTTCTTACTATATGCTCATAATAGTAGTGTGTATGGTTTCTTTGTGGTAGATTGATAATAACAGAACATAATGGAAACAAGAAGTGCTTCCTTCTTTGAAATTTTCCGTGTGAACAAAGAATTGGAAGATCATCTGGAATAGATGATGAAGTTGTCCAAAATCAAAGACAACATGATGATAATGATCTCTAAGATGAGAGATAATATCAACCCAAGGAAGAAGAGGTTGAACCTAGAAGATGCAAAAGGGCAAGAACCGAGAAATCGTTTGGACCCGATTTTGTTTCTTTTATGGTAGGAAATGAACCTACTTCTTATCGAGAAGCGGTATCTTCCTCGGAATGGCTCAATGGAAAGAAGCCAATAAAAGTAAAATAGATTCTATTATACAAAACATACTTGGAAGCTCGTGGTTTTACTTTCCCGTTGTAAACCACTAGGCTATAAATGGATCTTCAAGAAGAATAATTAGAAGATGAAAGCCGATGGCACCATTGCAAAGCACAAAGCAAGATTGGTAATCAAATAATTTAGACAACGCGAAGGTCTAGATTACTTTGATACTTATTCTCTTGTTACGCGAATAACCTCGATTAGAATGGTACTTGCTATTGCCACATTAAGGAATTTGGAAGTTTACCTAATGGATGTGAAACCGACATTTCTAAACAGAAATTTAGAAGAAGAAATATATATGAACCAACCACAGGGTTTCATAGCTCCTGGATTAGAGAGCAAAGTTTGTAGGCTTGTTAAGTCATTATATGACTTAAGAAAAACTCCAAAACAAGGACATCAAATTTCACCATATCATGTAAGAAAGGATTCGAAAATTAAATGGCTGTATATGTGTACTCCTGAGTTATACATAGATGGTATAATTAATCCACTAGAATTGATAAGAAATAACAAAACCACTAATGGTATTTAGAAGCAATATTTGACATGAACTTCAATAGTTGTTTGGAGTAGTTTCTTGGATGTGAACCAGTATGGATTTGTGTTAAGTCAAAAACATTGTAAGGACAATATTCTTGAGAGGTTCATTGTGGGGGGTTCCGACTAAGCTAGAATTCAATGACATCTTTTAATCTAAAGGTGTTGCCCATTTTAAATACTCAAAGAATATTGGGTATCTTATGTGTTTAATGACATGCGTCTGGCCTGATTTAGAACTCATAGTCAGGTTAAGTAGATATACCAGTAATTCAAGTGGGGAACAATTGAATAAGTATTACACGAGTACTATTATTGCATTATGAAAGATATACGGCTACTATCAAATGATAGAGTAATGCAAATACGGATTCTTGGAGGAATAAGAATCTAGATCCATTAGAGCAGATGTATTTACGCTAAGTGGAAGTTATGTCTTAGAAATATTGATAGTATTTCAAACAGACGCTGAAAGCTAAATCTATGAGGAAATCTGAATTTATCATTTAAGATAAATTTATAGAATATGCGGGATATTTATGATTAAAGTCGTAAAGGACCAAAACAGATGGCGTAAAACCGGTAACGGCCATTGTATCAAGTTGATAGTCAATTGAATTTGACAAAAGCTCATATCACAAAGTAAAACGTAAAGTCAGAGACATATTATCATAGGGCGGTTAATGGATGCGACAACTACTCACAATTTGACTACTGTAAAGTACAATGGATAACATCTGTGGATCCGCTTTGCGAAAGGCCTTAACAGAGAGTTAGATTAGAGATTCGCTAAAGGAAAGAGACTAAATCCCTTAAATGAATGAGTTTCTATGAAGAAAACCTAACCTAGTTGACTGGAGATCCCAGATCTTAGGTTCAATAGGACAACCTAATCATAGAAGTGTGTGGGAAGACACGTCAATAAAGGGGTGTTCTTAAAAATTGTAACCTCCTAGCCCATTCCTATAACAAAGTGACTTGTTGAGAGGTCAAACATATGGCTTTAATGGTTCAGGATGAAATCATAAAGCATAAAGATTCAAGATGAAATCTGAAAGTATATGTTTCTAATGATTCAAGATGAAATCACCTATGTGAGAGAGAAGTGGGGTCGCTTCGAAGGGAATTGTGGGGGCGCAATTCCTAAGAGCTCTTGCAGAACCAGGCTAGTGCTCATGACCATGACGGGCACGACTATGAGGACTTGACAAGGTCAGGGAGAGTCCTGTGTGAGTATGTATTGTCGTCTACATAAATGGGTGTTGAGTTCAAGGACATCGCGTCTACTCAGACCTAGGAGACTAAGTGCATCTCACAAGGGAAGGTTCAAAGGGTCACACCTACCTATCCTATGCAGGACTTAACCGCAGAAATTTTGCCGAAATTTTCGGGTGTTTTTCGACCGATCTCTATTCATGTGGGGGATTGTTGGAAAATATGGTTTTGCAAAATGATGTTTTGCAAACTTTGGACACCATTTAACATATGTAGATGTTATATGTCTTTGTATTAGAGTGGGGCTTTGTGTTCTCCTCTATGAGAGCTTCGCAACAAGCTAAAGTATGTCCAAAGTGGAGTTAAGATGAATGAGATATCGTGTCTCAAAGTGAGGCACGTGGAACACAAATTCTGGGAAACAAGAACTATCCCACATCGCCCAAAGTGTGAAGTGGGAATGGGTTTATAAGGAACCTTTTGTAGTGACCTCTAAATTCCTTTGTGGGGTTTATGCTCCCACGCAAAAAAATGGGTTTCTGGGCCAAGATGGGTTCGGTTCCACTGAACTCATGCGAGCCCGCGCGACCTGCGGACACGAATGCAGTTCCGAAAGCTTGCCTACGCGCCTATCTTTTTGCTACCAGTTTTGTGTAATCCAACAGATTCAAATGTTGAATATGTCAACATTTCAAAATCGTGTGTATAGATAGACCCGGCTGATTTTCAGCAACTATCTTTGGCTTGTTGACCAAGATAGGGTTTACCTATATATTGAACCCTTCTCATTCATTTTTTGACACACAGAAAACGAACTCCAAATATACCATACGCAGAAGCAGTTTTGAGCAGCCTTTCCAGCAGTTATCATCGATCATAAACCTCGATCCTTTCCGTAATCTTTCAGGTCAGATTGTCTAGTCCGGCTGTACAACAGCTTTGGACGTTGTACCCTGGGAAACAGACGGCGAATCTGTTTTAAGGGAATCGTGTTAAACACGAGCCTCGTTCTTTTACTGCTTTAATTATCTGTTCATTCTTTCGGTTAATTACTTGTTAATGTTATTCGATTTACACTAATAAAAGTATGCAGGTTTCCCAACACACGTGTCTCTTTCTATCTCTTCCTCATCAAAACCATCAAACCATTACCGACCCCATTTTCTTCTCCTCACATAAAAAATACACACAGAAAATCATGGATCAAAATCACTGATCTACAAAATTTGTTTTTATACACAAAATACACATAATCAGATAATCAGTTACAAACACTCATATGGTGGCCGTAGGGGAAATGGAAGCGACGACATCCTGAACATGTTCAAGAAAGTTTTTTTATACCTAATTTATGTGTATTAATTCCATTGCTGTGTCAATTGTTTTTGGATGAATCGACTGATCAAATTTATATAAAAAAAGGGATGCCTTTGTGAGGAAGAAGAACATAAAAGAGAAAATCATACTTTTGTACCAATTTGTTAAAAAAGGTGTCATTTTTAGATTGTTAGGTTGGTGGAGTTGATTATAAGATATGGTTTAGTTTGATGAAGATGAAAGAAAATTACCAAGTGGGGTTATAATTGATGGTGTCAAAAGTGTCGGTCGAATCGTGTATACCATGTGTTTGATGAAAGTTTAAAGAGAAATGGAAGTGTTGTTAATTTTCATAGCATCTTATTTTTTTCAACCTCTTGCGGTGAGGTTTAATAAATTTATAAAATGTATGATTTTTGTAGGTGAAGTACTCAAAGGAGCCAGATAATCCTACCAACTGTAAGTTATTTGGTTGTTTTTTAGTTTTCAAAGTATGAATTATAGTTTATAAAGAAAGTTTTTTTGTATCATCTTCGTGTAATGAAATCGTTACGCCAAAGTGTTAGTGAACTGCTCATATGCAATTATTGGTTCGGTGCAGGTGGATTGGCAGGGAAGCCATACGTAGAGGCGAATTTATTCAGTTTCTTAGCGACTTCAGTTTTGGAAAAAAGGTATAAAAATATTGTTCTTTAGATGCGAGCTTATTTTTATAGTGACCTGATAAAATACGTGTGCTTACAATGTATTCGTATATGTTGTGCTCCCGTTGCGATGCAGTTGCCTTATATTACATAAGCCTTAACTTTCCGGCTATTTTGAGATTTGTGGACTTATCACTTATATAAGTTTATTACAATAATGATAAACTTATATAAGCCCATAAGTCTTAATATAAGCCAGAAAATTAGTGATTATGTTATATAAGCCGAAATCAAATAACCTCATAAGCCCGCATATAAGCCGAAACGAACACCCCCTTATGTTTCATAAGCTCACTTTTTTGGCTTATTTTGAAACTTTTTGGCTTATAGAAGCTCATCATGTCATAATAAGCTTATATAAGCCCATTTTTTTCAATAAGTCATAAAATGTGGGCTTATGAAACATAAGCTGAAAACCACATAAGTAATAAGCCTGCTATATAAGCTCAAACAAAATGATCAACTTAACGTTGTTAGCCAGCCATTGTCCTCATGTTTTATCGATTGACCAGGACGTACCTATAGTTTTGGCTAATTACCACATACAAAAGACTCGCCAAACCTGGAACTCACACAACTAAGCCATAGCTCTCAACTAGATTAACTAATATAAATAGCATGCCATTTACTGCGTTCGGATAATTATGAATTTTATAATGGTAGAATTTATCTTTGTCGCGAAAATCTGAATCCGCCACTGCCTTAAGTGTTGTTACCGGCTCAACTAAACATATGAAATTTTATGCTTAGACTCTTCATAATTATATAGTATTTTGTCATTTTAATATGCATCAAACTTGACAACCCTGTTAACCTTTCAGATTACCCTACACTCTGATCTTCCATTATTTGGAGGCTTCGGCAGACTTGATAACGATGCGAAAAACTTGACAACCCTATTAACCTTTCAGATTACCCTACACTCTGATCTTCTGTTATTTGGAGGCTTCGACAGACTCGATCACGATGCGGCATTTTTCACCTTTGTAAGTGATTTAATTCTATTTCCATTTCAAGCGTATAAACATGCTTACGCACATTTTGATTGCTTCCACATACAGTGTGTTGTGTGGTTCCCACAGCAACGGATCTGAGCCTAAGAAATTTGCAACTATTGTGTGATGTTTTTTCTGTTTCACAGGCTCAAGTTTGCATTCAAACAAGCGATTTGTAACAAACTCTGGAATCTTGGGTTATTCATAAAGCTTCGGGTCATTCCGTTTATCAAGTTTCCATGTAACCTCCGCTTATTAAGTTTAGGTATTTTCTGTCCGTTTTTCATTGTTATTTTGAATGTGCATATGCTGATATATGTGCATGTAATTCTCATGACATGGTCCCTTTTTATTCTATTTCGTAAATGGAATCTCCTATTACTCTCTGCCATATTATCTAACAGAATTCTATATATTTTTCTTTTATCTTCGTTTCAGGAATACTTTACGTGGTGCGAGAGAAAAAATATACAGTATGTTGCATTTCCTGCCATATCCTGTGATGTCTTCGGGTGAGTTCATTAAGTTAAATGTTGGATGAGTCCATTTCAGATTACCATTTTACTCTTCCTGCTCTTTGTCGTGGCGGTATACATTAGCGTGCTTTGTGAACTCCTAATGTTTAGCAGCTCCTTTGTCTTGGGGACCTGGGTTGGTGGAGAAGGCGCGTGTACAAGACACGACTTCCTTAATGTGGAAATTTTAGCAACGAACGATAAGAAAGGGCATACTACCCTTCACATGCCTATGAAAGGCCAGAATTATAAGGCATTTCTTGGTAAGTGTCTTCTCTCTCTTAGTTTGTTTCGCATCTGTATTTAAAGCACATGTTGCTATAAATCGAAAAAAGGTTTACTTAAGTAGATAGCGGGTT
>BQNB010145110.1:0-16762 GCA_026074375.1 Tanacetum coccineum
AGAGAGAGAAAGAGAAAGAGATAAAGAAGATGGTGTGTGTGTAGGAAGATTCAGAGAAAAGAGGAGTGGGGTGACTTGTTTTGTTTAATTATTTTCCAGTCGGGTTTCGGTCGGGTTTCAGGCTGGCATAGTGGGTTTCGGTCGAGTTTTAGGCGAGAATAGTAGTTTTTGATGGGTTGACCCAACACTCATTAAATGCAGTCGAGTTGACTCGGTTCCCATTTTTAATAAAGTTAATAATTTGTTGTAATTAGCATTAGCATCCGAAGGAAGCTTTTTGAGTGTCAGTGTGCAATGAATTTGCGTTAGATCATAAACGACTTTGATCTGGAGTTTATGGAAGATGATTAGTCCATCATTATGAGATAATGATCATTATGGTTCGTTATAACAACCCGTAATTTTTCAGTATTTCATCAATGTAATATCTACTTACTATGTTAAGTACTACTTTTTCACGGGAATAAAATTTTCATTTCATTCCATTCCATTCCATTACGTATCATAGTTTATATTTCTAAAGTAAACGAGCTCACGCAACCTCTATCAATGCCATCTATATCTATGTTTATATCATATAAACATCATAATATGTCAAGTCTATATCTCAATATCATTTTACCAAGTACATTATCCATTTAACGTACTTTTCAAAACATTATATCAAAACAAGCATTAAACGTTAACGTTTATATAAAAACCCTGATTTTGGGTAATGTAAACATTTAAGATGAATGTACAAGTAATCAAAGCACATGTACAAGTAATATAACATCTCATTTGAATATGAATTCCCTCTAAAATAAGGTACAAGTCCTTAAAAGCTCAAGGTACAAGTCATTTAGCATGACATTCAAAATAGCCGTTTTACCTTTGTTTTCATTCTAGTTCCTTTACCACCACTTTTGTACAAGCTACTACACTCAATGTACAACATGTAAACCCTAATTACTCTACTCCTAAGCTCTTATACACATTCTAAAAACCCTAAACCATAAAACAAAACCCTAAACCCTAATTTCACTTTAACCTTGAAACTAAACCCTAAAACCTAAAACTAAGCCCTAAACACTAATCCTAAACACTAAACCATAATCCTAACACTAATCATAAACCTTAATCTATCCTAAACACTAGCCTTAACTCAAAGAAAAACACCAAAACCCTAGCAAACCCGTTACACCCTTAAACTAGTTCATAATTTTCAGAAATCTGATCCATTGATAAAACATAGGATCTGGGAAAAATCAATAGGCTTTGGGTATTAAGTGAAAATACTAAGTTGTAGCCCTATGTCTTGTGATCATTTTGTCGGTTGACTCAACCCGAATCGACGTCGGATGAATTAGTTATAGCCGAAATGGCAAAGGTGCGCAGATTCTGCACACTTGTAGTAAATGGCTATTATCTCTAAATTTTTGTATAGTAACCCCCAAATATGTAAAACTAAAAGTTGTATAGGACTCAAATATCTAACCATGCTCACTGGTTTGAGCTTCATCAGAGTTACGGTTTGTAAATGGCAACCATTTTACCAGGACTTATGTTGGTTGTCCAAAAACAACCATGTATAAATCAAACCAAACACCCCTAAAACGTCTAGGATCACCATGATATCATCACACCCTCACCCTAACACCTCTATGACACCACCCTTATGACTCCATAGTAGCTTACAAGTACCTCAAACACATTCCATGGCCACCAAGAAGCTACATCATCACCTTGTTGTTTCTTTTCTAGCCGAACACACAAACACCCCAAAATCCTTCCACCTTTCAATCCTAGCTAGTTCTAGCTCATAAGACTCACCTCCTAGCTTCTAATAGTCACCCTCTAGATGTCCTAAACTTGGCCATTAAGTTTCCTTAAGCTCCAATGGTTATTCGACTATAAAAAGGGACGTACCCCCCCTCATTTTAACTCACACCTTCAAAATCAATTCATAAGCATCAAATGGAGTTCTAAGCTGATCAAGGAAGTACAAGAGGAGCCACAAGACCAGAAGTGAAGCAAAGAAACCAAGAAACAAAGCCTTGCAAGTCGTTACTAGGCGTACGAGTGCTAAAAACCTCATTCGACCCATTTCTCAACCCGTAAGCTCAAATCTTGTTTCAATAAGCTAAATTTCTGTTTTAGTACTCTTATAAGGTCCTAATAATCATACATGAACTCTTGCTAAAATCCTTGAGCTTAAAAACCATGCATTTTTATTAAAAACTCTAAAAACAACCCGTTTTAATTTCTAGCTTAACGAATCTTTATTCTAAACTTTTGTTACGTTAAACCATCTTAATCTATAACCTACAAATATCATTTAGAGTATTAAATAAGCCAAGAAAATGGAAGACAGATTAAAAAGGTTCTTGACAAATATCATTTAGAGTCTTAAAAAGGCTCTTGACCAATAAGTATCTCAAAACTTACGTTAGAAGATTCTAGGAATTAGCAGTCTTATGCCTAAACATGGTATCAAACACCAAGAAGCTTATGGAAGTTTTTATCGGGGGATTACCCAGAAGTATTGAAGGAAATGTTACTGCTTCAAAACCTCAAACTCTGAAGGAAGCCATTACCATAACCCAGAGGTTGATGGAGCAGGTAATAAAACACAATTCTGCGCAAGAAACAAATGATCACAAACGAAAGTTTGATGATAGCAGAAACACCAACAATAACAACAACCACTCCAACAATCACAACAATAATAACTACCAAGATAACCGCAACAATAACAACCGTAACAATGATTACCACCAACAACAAAATGGAAGGCATAAAACCTTCAAGGCTAATGGAAACTGTGGATATAATGGACCTATGTGGAAAAGTGCCGCCGTAGCTCGCTCAAAAACGTTTTAATGAATGACTTCTGAATTATGATGGCCCGAACGGTGATACAATAATTTCCAAACCTTCATCAAACTTATAACTCTTAAAACTATAAGTTCTATGTATACAATCTTCTTCTAAGACTCAACATATTTACTCAGGTTGCGTGACGTGGCTGTTTATTATCATTTTGCTATATCAACATTCCCCGATAAGATTGTGATAAGGTCGTCCGCTTTCATAAATTTATTGCATCTACCTATCAGGTGAGATTCATAGCCTCGCTTTTACTCATTTACATGTTTTATAAACCCGCGAGGGGGATACATGCTTGTTACAAACTCTTTTACATACTCGTTTATCTTATAACAATGTGATTACTTTTCAAAGACTTAGTGAATTCATAGCCTCGCATTTCAATCTTTTCATAAACCCGTGAGGGGGATACCTGCTATAAATTACAAATACAAGTTACATGCTATTCTGACATATCATTACAATTGTTGTCTAAGTTATCTATCCTACAAGTCGTTAAATTTGACTTCAAGTCGTTAAATTGACTTTGGATATTAATGTGTTAATATTACAAATCCTACAAGTCGTTAAAATTGACTTCAAGTCGTTAAATTGACTTTGGATATTAATGTGTTAATAATTACAAAAACCTGACCAAGATCCCGTTAAATTGACTTCAAGCGCTACATTGACTTTGGATATTAAAATGTTTTAATATATACAAATCCTACAAAGTACGTTACATTTGACTACAAGTCGTAAAATGTGTCATTGATATTAATGTGGTTGTTTTCATAAATCCTACAAGTCCGTTAAATTAACTTCAAGTCGTTAAATTGACTCTGATTATTAAATGTTAGTGTAATAAATCCTACCCAAGTCGTATTAATATGACTTCAAGTCGTTAAATTGACTTTAGAAGTTAATATGTTGATATTATAAGCTCTTCAAGTCATTAAATTGGCTTTTGATGATAATGTGTTAGTGCAATCTGCTTAGACAAGAAAATGGACCAATCAGACCAAACAAGACGATAATGCAATAATACACAGTTACTAATAATAATTGTATTCGTTGCAATTATTACAAATAACAGTATATAATAATGTGACCCAAGATCATAACAATGGCAAAATGTTCATAATAATTGTGTGTACAATTATAAGTACTATGATTTAATATCAAACTATTTATAATCAAACCTAGTAAATTTTTCACTCAAGCTTTGTGTTGACTTTTAGACATGTTTAACTCAGTTATTGAGCAATATACGACAATCGGAGTTGGCAAGTACTCGAAGATGGCTAAAACATGTTAACATATCACATTGTATGTAAACTAATTTTGGGACCTGCCTTTGTAAAACTCTGATTTGAAATAATGATAATGTATCTTTTACAAACATCTCGTTTGGCCCGGTTTTCTATGATTGATGAATGTTGATTTACCATGAGTAAAATTACCATCCAGATTCGCTTCCGCTGCTAATGTAAAAAATGGGGGTGTTTACAGATTAGTGTCACTAATTAAAAATGGGAGGAAAGGACATAGCTTTGGTGTACAGTTTTGCAACAAACTATGACTGTATAGTAACAATTTTTTGTGACAGTTTTGGACCAGAAATTGGTCACCTAAAATTTCAATTTCTTGGAGTTTGTACCGTTTGGATAGTATCGTTTGTTTTGTCCGATATATCTAGTTTGTACCTCTAGCGTTGGCCGATATCGGATGACACATACTTTTTGGGTTATTGGACGCATTTGGGTCTCGAACGATGATAAAGTTTATGGTTTGTTTTGGAGAGTATTATGAAAACATTTGATGCTATGGCTTTTTAATCAATTATGTAACAAGGGTAACCTTTTTGTTTGACGTTACAAACAAGGATTTGCAAGTATATCACCGGCTGAGGCAAACAGTCACATAAGAGGGATTGATGTTTATTAGCACTTAGATGATTTTTCATCAAACATTACCACTTGGAGCCTACTGAGTTCGTGATTCAAGAGATGGTTAGCATACTTTTAGGGGGAAGCTTATAGTTAACATGTTTAAACCAACTACACGTTACCACGTAATGGAAGTGTTCACAAAGTTGCTTATCTAATATATGACCCTATAAAATATTAAAAAAAGGGAAGAAGACTATATGGTTTGCAGCTATTATAAAGTGGAGAACATGTACAAGAAGATCATATTTCAATGGGAACTTATGAAGATTGTTTCATACATGAAAGATTTTTTTGTAATATCAAATGGGGAAGATTTGTTTGGGATTAGATTTGATAATTACAAAACCAAATACTGAAGAAATGAAGAAAAAAGATGAAACAACAAGGACTTAATGTGCAATATTAAGTTAGCTTTTTATCAAAGCTAGGTTTTCTTGTAAACCCTAGCCTCTCTAGTATATAAAGAGAGGTAGAGGCATTTAGTTTAGCATCCAACATAGTTAGAACTCTCCAATGAGAGTCTAATAGAAGAACACACGTGTGTGTATATTATACATAGTAAATAGATAAAAGATCAACATCTATATGTATTAGTAAGTATATGATAAAGAACCTTGTTCATAAACAATGATTAAGTTCTTTATTAATTCCGCGCGTGTTATATAATCAATGTTATTAACATCCGTAGATGAGTCAAAACAATTCTCAACACCAAGATGTTTGTCCTCGGCATCTAACCGACACCATGTGTGGTCTCGTGAATTAAGGTTCTGTGATAACGCCTAAAATTATACATGTATTCGGCGAGTCGTTATTTATATATATTTTAATCATTTCTCGTGAATTTTCAGTAACTATAATCAAGTATATTTGCTAATTGAATGTTCAAGGTATGTGTCCGTGGAATAATAACGGAAGTTTACACAAAGAATTGAAACTTAAACGAAGAAATAAACTCAAGATAAAGATCTCCCGACACCTGTCCACTGTTTTGGCCATAACTGGAGCATACGAACTCGGATTGAGTTGATTCAAGCAGCCACGAAAATAGAATTCAATTATCTACAACCATAAAAAAGGCCAACTGCTAAGATATTACCAAAACAGCCGGTTTTACTTATGAGTACAACATACTTTATGAAGATTCATTTAATTCACGAATCTGGTCCAAAATCCATCCACATACATCTCCAACTTGGTCCCCAAGTTATCTCTAGCCTATAAATACCTCCCTATGATGCCTTGGACGAAATCATCTCATCATATATCATCACATACAAATCTCAAGAAGAAAATGCCAAAGTACGACGCACTTTTCCCTTGTGCGCCGCACTTCCAGATCGAGTCCTTAAAACCGCTGCACAATATTGTAAGTGCATCGCACTTCGAATCAAACATCCCAAAGAAAACGGCTAAAGTCCCCCCCCCCCCCCCAAAAAAAATGCTGAGTGCATTAACTACCCGAATTGCACCACACATTTTTCTCAAGTGCGACGCACTTCTACCCGAAATCAGCCTATAAATAGAGAAGGATTTCTCTCATTTTACACACACTTAAAACACTTACACAACATTTCTCTCATCAATCCTCAATCGTCTAATCATGAATTTCAAGGGTGGTGACAACACCTTAAGGATTCAGGTCGATTGGAATCAATAGCTTGGGTTTTAGAATAGTTTTCATTTGGGAAAACTAATTGTCGAATCTTTAATCTTGTAATCATTTGGTATAATTTCTATAACTCTTTTAATATGAAGTTTTATGGAATTTATATGATTTTTATGATCTTTACTTCTTTGATTATGGAGTAGTAATCTTATGTTTGTTTGGGCATAATATGATCTTGGATATGGAGCATTTGGATATGTGTTTATTAAATTGGTAAAACATATTTTATATAAGAAAACAGGCCGAAAGGGTTCTTTTATATATATGTTTAATCATTCCACTTAATATATTGGTTATAATAACTTATAAAGGCCAAAGGATTTGTTGTTATTAATCAATATAATCACCAGTTATATTTAAAGGCCGAAAGGATTTGTAACTTGTGATATTTTTATTTATAAACTTATAAACACTATTCCAAACACATTATTATCTAAGTGATCATTGCCTAAACAAACGTACTTTAATCATTTGCTTGAATCATCATTTAATCCGATATATGCACGATTTGGTTAATCTGATCCGTGACAATCTTATTAACCTTAGCACCTTAATTACAAACTGTGAAAACTTCAATTCCCGTGGAACGACCTGACTCTCAAACTATAAAGCATACTATACATACAGGAACGGGTATACTTCCTGAGTGTTATGTTTTTAGTAAAAATCGGTATTTCTAGTATTATAAATTTAAAGCTTGCAAAACACACATCAAAGTTTTTGGCGCCAATGTCGGGAATTGTTTAAGTTGTTATAGTTTGTTGCTATTTTGTTTCTCAAAAATATTTCAAACCCGTCGTACCGTTTTCTGGCAAACGGAAACCAAAAATTATTTTTCTCCAGGAAGTACGCCGCACATCTTATTTGTGCGCCGGTTTTCCTGTAAACCCAGAAAGTACGCCGCACTTTAACCAAGTACGCCGCACTTTCTGTAGATTTTTCACAAACAGAATTTTGTTTCAAAAACCAAAACCAACCCCCCCCCCTATCTGCTAGTCTTAGGTTCTATAATCATTTGGAATTATATTTTATCTAATTATATGCCTTGTGTATTTGTAATTATCTAGTTTATCATAATATTCGAAAAAAAATCTTTTATTTATTTATCCTTATTTGCTATATATAATAAATAATAATATATATATATATATATATATATATATACAAACCCATAATAAATAAATAAAAAATTTATAAAAAAATATATGAAAATAATTCATTTTATTTTGAATATTATCCTATTAGCCTTAATTGTATATATAAAATGTCTTTTTGCAAAATACTTAACGTATGTATAAATCCAATATCTTTTGGAAAACAACTAGTAAGTCTTATATATAAATTAAATAAAAGTTTAATAACAAGGACTTATAAAATTAAAACTATCCAAAAAGAATTCATCAAGATCAAATCATTCAAATCTTCAACCCAACATTCTTCCGTTAATGACTTTGTCGTCATAAATATACCCGAAGAGGATGTCGAACCCAAACAAATAATTCTCGATCCTGATGATCAGCCTATGTGGGAAAGTGCTAAGACTGTAGCATCGACTCCTAATTCTGCCATTGTTCAAATATCATGTTGATGAAAACTTTGTTATCAATAATACTCACTTAAAAATGAATTCGGAAAATAAATTCGATGGTATTCAGCAGGCCAATCCGCATGACCACATCCGTGAATTTCTCGTAATCTGCAACATGTTCAGATATGGTGAAACACATAGCAAAGTCGTAAAGCTTTTGATTTATCCCTTTTCCTTGTACGATGAAGCTAAAACCTGGTTTAACGAACTTAATAAGAGTCTATAACATTGTGGGAACAATTAAGAAGAGCTTTTATAAACAGATTCTTTCCACCTTCGTTGTTTAACCGTCTTTTACTTTAAATCAGAAATTTCTCTCAAAACATATGTGAAAGTCTAACCGACGTTTGGTTACGACTCAAGAGCATGCTTCGAAAATGTCATGAGTACGGTCTGACCAAATGAGCTATTATTCAAATATTCTATCATGGTCTAGATGAACCCACTCAAGCAATCCTGGACGTAACAGCCGGAGGAATCTTCCTCTACAAAAGCCCGAATCAAGCTTTTTAAATTCCTCGAGGACAAAGTCATTTTCGAACATGATTGGTCCACTAAATAATCTCAAAACTGATCCATCATTAAAAATCTGTTTCCTTCACCGATGAAAGTGGAAGTAATAATGATAGTTCTCGATTTATATAAAAATTGAAGGTTATGGATTCTAAAATTATAATCTTAAATGAAGAATTGCCAGATATGCATGAGAAATATAATGAGCTTAGAAAGGGAAACGCTTCTAAGAACGATGACACGCCGATGTGTGAATGTCATGAAGCAAATTACATTCAATCTGAAGGTTATCAAAACCAAAATTCACAGGATTCTTTTCTCACCAATAATATATTTAAAATATCCCTTCATGATCTTAAATGATTCGAGAATATCGCTATACATGAATTAAAACAATGATGTGAGAAATGATCTCGAAGATTTCAAAAGACGTATCCGTAGCATGAGAACTGTTCATTGGAAACTCTATGACAGCGACGATCGTAAAACTACCAGTGTTTTACCCAACAAAAAGTCTAAAACCGTCAACCAAGAGCCTCAAACTAAAATAGATCTTGAAAAATCAATGACTAAATTCTTGGATGATCAAAGAGTTTCAAATATATTTGTCAAGAACAATTTTAATGATATGATTCTAAAGATGAAGCAAAATGAAAAGGATTTCCAAACTAAAATTAAAAACATGGAAAGAAAAATAGATGAGTGGTCAAAATCTTAAAATGTATATTCAGAACAAACAGATAGTACTGACCATAGCCTCCTCCTCCTCACTCTCACACCCGATCAAGTGAAATCACGTATTCCATCGGGAGGTGGAAGTCTGATGATTCTTCAAAAATTCAAACACTTCCTCCTATCATCGTTAACAATAAAACCGAAAAAGATAAACCTATTAAAACATCAAAAATGGACTATCAAGTGGTTAAAACAAATGAATATCCATTCCGAGTATATACCAAAAATCCCATACCCTCAACGTTTAAATATGGATCATTCCCACTTGAACCGTATTGTTAAGGTATCTTAAATCAAAATAATAGTAATAATAGTAGTGATAGTAAATAATACCTATAAAAAACTAGTATATATATATATCTATATATAGGGAAGGGATCAAGTGAGAAGAAAAAGTATAATGAGAAGAATAAGAAGTATTTCTAGCCACACATTTTAAATAGGAAGGAGAAATTTTAAGGAGAGAATGCATACGATTTTGTAGGTGCAACTTGAAAATGTGTGGTGTTGTTTCTTCTTATCATTCTCATTATAAGTTTTTTCTATTTGATCCTTACTCTATATATATAGTAATGTATATATATATATACTATAGATATATATAATATACTATATATATATATAATATATAATATAAATAGAATATATATATATAATAATATATATAGATATATATATAACAAAAAAACTTTGAGTCTTTAAGTATGTCACCATCTCGGCGCGGTGTGTCGCGTATCTCGATTTATGTTGCATCCAAAAAGAAATTTTCTAACTTTGTGGGTGTGTCGCTGGAACCCCTCACGAGACAATAACCTCGTCCACAACGGACAACCAGGGGGTTTAAAGTCTTGTTGCATGCGCTAAAAGCAACCCGTGGTGCCTACGAAAATGCGCTTAGTATTTTACAGGTTTTCGTAGTTGTGTTTATTTATTCAGATTAAATAAAACAGGTGAGCTGGAGTGGAGGGTGCATTTTAAAACTTGGAGACTTATATAATTGGAGACTTATATTACATGTGGTAGAATACACATGCTTGGCGCCTCGTTTGGCGCCATATCCTTCATAATTTGGCCAAGCACTTACGAGCCAACCGTAAGTTTTCAATTTGTACGCCATAAAATGCTCTAACTTAAGTGTGGAGAGCTCTCGCTCCTCACAAAAAATGAACGTAATAGAATCACTCAAGGACAGCTCCAACGCAGCTATATCTCTCTATGCTTTCCCTTAATTTTCCCTATTTTCTATATTTATCAGATCTTACATTGAGGGCAATGTTCAACTTAAGTGTGGAGGGGTAGCAAATAGGAAAAATTAATCATGTCCCTCCATGTTTTCCCTGCTAAAATTTTCAATCTTTCAACTGATATTTTCTGGAAAATTTTAAAATTTATATATTGCTTTTCCAAAAAAAATTTAAAATGCATACTCTTAGTAAGGAAAATCCAACCAGATTGACATTTTAACTTAGCAACAAAAAAATCAACGGCCACTAACAATTAGTGAGAAATTTAGGCCTTAAGGAATTCGGGTATCCATCTTTGATACCCAAGATAATTTTTGCCTTTTGCTTGTTCGAGTTAGGGTTTGAATGCAGTCATATGTGTCTATTCCGTCGTTACGGATGTGTACGTATGGTCTTTGTCGCCTTTTCTAGAACATTGATACTGGTATAAAGTTATATGAGTGGTTCGGTAATTTAGTAGCTCCAGAATTTGTGCTTGATCATCATTTACTAGACCGCAGTGAGGTTAATTTATAGACAAAGTCATATGATAAGAGGTGAAATAAATCTCTATGTAATCATGTATCTGCAGCACTCGCTTTTAGTGTTGGGATCCCCAAAGTATCCCAAGAGCAAGAAAAATGTGCCTCGATGAAGAAGAAGTTTTGTGCCAACCTTAGTTATCGCAGTATCTGGAATGAAAAAAACTTTATAAAAAAAAGAAGAAAAAAAAGAGAAAAGAAAAAATTATAAAGTTCGAAGTATAAGGCAAAGTTCAGGCACATGGAATCAAGTATCTGCTGCTCACCTCTATCATTATCATGTTTTGCCTCTTTGAGATTTCTTTCTAGGTGCCCACGCCGCAATAGACATGTTTATGTGTCTAGTACAAGCATATGGTAGCGACCTAGATTATGTCTGTGCAATTGAGTGACTTCACAAATATAAAACCCTATCTAAGTGACTCGTGTGAATTCAAAAACAAACACCTTCCCTATGTGAGGTGCTCTGTTATATGTCTATGCATGAAAAGTTATAAAACTGGTAAACACTTGTTAATGCTAAAATGATTTTTTCTCCACGTTACGATAAATGATATTGTTTTCTCGCTTTAATTGCTTGAGGGCAAGCAATAGCTAAGTGTGGAGGGATTTTATAACGCCTAAATTATACATGTTTTCGGCGGCGTTAGTTATATATATTTAATCATTTTTCATGAACTTTCAGTACTTAATCAAGTATATTTGCTATTATATGTTCTAGGTATGTGTCGTGGAAGAATACGGAAGATTACACGAAGAATTGAAACTTAAACGAAGAAATAAACTCAAGATAAAGATCTCCCGACACCTGTCCACTGTTTTGGCCATACCTAGAGCATACGAACTCGGATTGAGTTGATTCAAGCAGCCACAAAAAGAGAATTCAATTATCTACAACCATAAAAAAGGCCAACTGCTGAGATATTACCAAAATAGCCGGTTTTACAAATGAGTACAACATACTTTATGAAGATTTTCATTTAATTCACGAATCTGGTCCAAAATCCATCCACATACATCTCCAACTTGGTCCCCAAAGTTATCTCTAGCCTATAAATACCTCCCTATGATGCCTTGGACGAAATCATCTCATCATATATCATCACATACAAATCTCAAGAAGAAAATGCCAAAGTACGATGCACTTTTCCCTTGTGCGCCGCAATTCTGATCGAGCCCCTAAAACCGCCACACAATATTGTAAGTGCGCCGCACTTTCGTTCAAACTTCCCAAAGAAATGGCTAAAGTCCCAATAAATGTTGAGTAAATTAACTCCCTAAGTGCGCCGCACTTTTTCTCAAGTGCGCCGCAATTCTACCTGAAATCAGCCTATAAATAGAGAAGGATTTCTCTCATTTTACACACACTTACAACACTTCCACAACATTTCTCTCATCAATCCTCATCATCTAATCACGAATTTCAAGGGTGGTGACAGCACCTTAAGGGTTCGGGTCGATTGGAATCAATAGCTTGGGTTTTAGAATAGTTTTCATTTTGGAAAACTAATTGTCAAATCGTTGATCTTGTAATCATTTGGTATAATTTCTATAACTCTTTTAATATGAAGTTTTCTGGAATTTATATGATTGTTATGATCTTCACTTCTTTGATTATGGAGTAGTAATCTTATGTTTGTTTGGGCATAATGTGATCTTGGATATGGAGCATTTGGATATGTGTTTATTAAATTGGTAAAACATATTTTATATAAGATAATAGACCGAAAGGGTTCTTTAAATATGTGTTAATCATATCCACTTAATATATTGGTTATAAATAACTTATAAAGGCCGAAAGATTTGTTGTTATTATCAATATAATCCACCAGTTATATTTAAAGGCGAAAGGATAGTAACTTGTGATATCTTTATTTATAAACTTATAAACACTATTCCAAACACATTATTATCTAAGTGATCATTGCCTAAACAAACATACTTTAATCATTTGCTTGAATCATCCTTTAATCCTATATATGCACAATTTGGTTAATTTGATCCGTGACAATATTATAAACCTTAGCACCTTAATTACAAACTTGTGATAAACTTTCAATTCCCGTGGAAACGACCAGACTTACTAAAGCTATACTAACACGAACGGTATACTTCCCGAATGTGTGGTTTTTAGTAAAAATCGGTGATTTCTTAGTTATATATAAATTTAAAGCTTGCAAAACACACATCATTCCATTAATCTTTTTCTTTTTGTCAAACTTGTAACTCGTTATTTTAGGCGAAAACATTTAATAAAAATGTTTGATTATGTAAAAAATGGTTTTTGACTCGGTCTCGGTTAAAACATAAGAAAAGGTTGTAAAATACTAAAAACAAAATAATTAGCTTCCGAAGCATAAATATGAGATATCAAAAATTCTGAATCGCTTAAATAAATAAAAGCTTAAGCACGGCCTGCGACATAGGCAAAGATAACGATTTTCATCAAATCGCTCGAAACGACATAGGATTATTCCAATCGGAGCAAACGTCGGCCAAAAACTCGGGTTGTTACAGCTTGTCATCCACTACTTTCATCAGAGATACCATCATTATCATCACCACCATCACTCTTGACATCATCATCTTCACCACCACCATCACTTTTACCATCCTCATCTCCTAAGAGATCTAAATCGCCCTTACCAACACTACCATCATCAGTATCACCATCACCACCACCAACAGTAGTACCACCATCAACAGAGCATATTGAATCAATTAGGGATGACATAGAGACCCTACGTGCTAGTTTAGCATCTGCCATACAGGAGACAATGACCCTTCATGCTAGAGGTCATTAGTTAGATTGTAAATAATCAAGTATGTAAAAGTTCAAGTGTAGGGGTATATCTATAAACCCTCATGATGTATTATATGTTTAAGAAATGGCAGGGTAAAAGTGTATGAAAAAATTGTATATAAAAAAAAGTGTAAAAAATTGTACAGGCTGCCATTTGCTTATGTTTGTATTAGAGTCAAGAAAAGGAAAAGAAAGAGATTGATGTAGGGTTTTGTAGAGTTTGTAAATTTTGTCCGAGTCTCTGGCTTAGCAACCAAACCAACGTGTATTCTTATAAATAATTAGCTAACCCTTCCACTCCAAATTCACCCAAAGTCACCACCCAAATGTATATCATTCGTTTTCGTTTCCATTAATGTTATCTTACACCTACACCCCACAACCCTTTAAAAGACATCTTAGATAGTAATGAATAATGCTTGCGCCTAGCGGTGGAGGTTTGATACTTTACCAAGCCTATGGTAATTTATATGCTATGACATGTAGTGAGTGTTGATTTTCCGTTTCCCCATTATGTTATAATTTATTATACACCCGAGAGAAAGAGAGAATCCCAAACACTTATGTGAGGTGCTAGTATATACTTTTTGTGCTTTTAATTACGAGGTCTAGAAGGTTGTGTTGTAAAATACTTTTAAAGAGTAGGTTAAATTACCCTAATACTGCTATTGTCTAGGTAGAAAAGTCCATTTGCTTGAGGACAAGCAAATCCCAAGTGTAGGGCTATTTGATGAGGTGTCATTTTATACACTAATTTAGGGTCATTTAACCCCTTAAATCATGCAAATATGCCTAGATTATGTGCTTAATCGTCTGTTTTTAGGTTTTTAGCACTTGGATGGCATTTTGAAGAAATACACGTGACTTGGGCTCATTTGGAGAAGAAACAGACAAGACCACGACTCTACACCAAGAACCATGAAGAATTATTCATTCAGAGCCTGGAGACGAAGTCACAACCATAAAGAGACGGTGTCATGACATTCATGGTGATGGCGTCAGAGATTCAGCGACGGCGTCAGGACGTGGCCGACTTAAAGTGGATCTAGAACCATCTACGTGGCGACGGCGTCAGGAGTACAAAGCGACGCCATCGCAACGATATCTCTATATACAAAACTGATTTTAGGGTTTTAAGTGTGTAACTTTGTATAACTTTAGGGAGACGAACCCTAGCCTTTGTAGCAGCTTTATAGGTCAGTTTTAGGGCCTAAAAACCCTATTCTACTACCTTGGATCCATGTTTTAATTCAAGTAAGGTTATTTATCATTAATCATTCAATATGTCTATGTGTTGTGTGATTGATTTATCTTCTTGCTTTCATTATAACATGCGAGGCTAAACCCTCCTTTGTATTTGCTTATGATTGCATGAAAGTTGGATTGTAGATCCTATTACTGTTGCTTCTTGTTGATGAATGTGCGCGTTAGGCTTTAGAAAACCAGCTTTTGTCTGTATCGCTATAGACACGTCTAGGGAAATGCGAGTGCGTAGAAAGGATACCATCGGGTAACAGTCTTCATACTACCTTACCCCCTTATATGGTTGATCCCTCTTAAGGTATTTCACAAGCATTTAATACACTCTTTGGGGTCTTGTTGTGACAACCGCGACTTAGCCAGGTTAGTTTAACCATTAGTGTTAACCTAGCTAGCTTTATGTGTTTTAAGTTATATGCATAAGTCGTTTATGTGGTTTATGTGATATGATATGTGTGCTATTATATGTGCTTGTGAGTATGAAAATGGATGATTTAGTTATTCTATCTCGAAATTGATTATGATTTTGGAATAATATGTGCATTTGAGGTTTAGTGCATTGAGCATTTGAGGTGATTGAGAGTTTAGTGATATCATGTGTGAATCATGGGTTCGGGTTGTAGATTATCTAGTGTGTTAAGATTTTATAATTTAATTAGGATGTAATAAATAAATCTAGTTAGTAAATTTATAATAGTAATTGTGTCTTAAAATTTAAGCAGTGTATTTAAAAGAGTGTTTAAAAATAATTAAGTAGTGTAGTTAAAATAAATAGTTTTAAAAAATATATATATAACATATAAAGGAAGGGGGGGGGGGGCTGAATATTTTTAAAATAAAAAAATATTAATTTTGTAAAAAAGAGGGTTGTGTGGATCGGCCTAGAACAAAAAAAAAGGGGGAGGGGGAGAAATCCAAGTCCAACTCTAAACAGTATTTATATAAAAATAAAACAGTAACCTCATTTTTTTTATTTGTGTCGACCTCTTTCAAAACCCTAGCAGCCATTGGTATTTTTTTAAGCTTTCAAGATCAAGGTTTGATCATCTTTCTAAATCTTAATTTTTGTCAAATCTTTATTCTAGTAATCAAATCTATGTTTTAATTATTGTATTAGATATGTAACAAATAAATTGATGGATTAGGGTTTTGTAAAAATACTGTAATTATGATGTTATGATTATTAAATATGGATTTGGGTATAATAATTAGGGTTTGGGTATCTTTAATTAGGTTTAATTATCGTAAATTCGGAATTAAAATCTGGGCAGAATTTTAGGTCATCTTGCGAGAGCCATAACTCGGTCATACAGATAGCTTTTATTGATTTTCTTGAGCCTAAAATTAACTACAGAGAGTCTACTTTCCAACCCAAGTGGTTTCATGAATTAAAAGTGAGTGGAAGTCAGTCAAAATAATTTTACAAGATTCATTGTCAAAACTGAGTTTTAGAGGCAGAGTTTGGGTTGTGATTGTGAGGTCAAAAACATATCAAAACGTCTTTTTAATTGATGGGATTGCTACAGTAGCAAGTTCATGACGTTTGAAATTCTAGAATTTTTGTAGATTTTTCCCAAGTGTCTAAATGGGTCTGGTCGAGTCAAACTTTTGAGTGGTCCAATCAGGTCAA
>BQNB010145111.1:0-16762 GCA_026074375.1 Tanacetum coccineum
TAGATAGTTTAGTTTTTTTTTTTTTTTAAACGGCCATAGTTTAGTTGGTTGTGTCGATGTAATCCTAGTTTCTGGCTAGTCTTTATATAATATATATTTGTCTTAAAAAAAATCTTATCTAGACAAAAGCAATATAACATCATGGGAAATGAATATTTAAAATTACATGATTGATGCTTATTGGATAGGAATAATTCTATTGCTCGATTGTGAATGATAATACTATATTTATTATTATTAGGGTGCCCATTCTTGCCACCATCGTTATCAGTGCTGTTTTGCTAATGTCGAATAAGTTTTATGGATATACTGTCAATACTCAATAGCATCATGATCCGATATGGGACTCAACCAACGATGCTTTAACAAACAGATATTCGTCGCCATTATGAATATTATTCTTTTACTCAACTTTTTCTACATAGCAGAACTTCATCCTTTTGTGAATAGTCCTAACTCCTAATATTAACAAATTGTTACAATGGTGTTTATAGTATATACCTTATGCATCAAGATATTTTTTATTTGGAACAAATTGTTACAATGGTGTTTATAGTATGGTATACCTTATGCATCAAGATATTTTTTATTTGGTCAAGGCTTGTTGGGCTTGAGTCAGGTAAAGCCGGCAGGGATGAACATGGGTCTAGAATCAGTGGAACTCGAATCGGAACCGATAGATCCGAGAACCAAAATTTTGAGAAAAGTAGGAATCGAGAACCGAACCAAAAATATATTTCGGTTCCGGTTCTGGTTCCAGTTTTGGTTCCGGTTCTTTGGTTCTATCCGAATAGGAACCGATTTTCTGGAAGCAAAAAAAACTCAAGCACTAATGAGTTAAGCTAATAAAAAGCAAAAAAAAACTATTTTTTAAACATTTGCAATAACTTTTGTTAAAAGCAAACATTTAACAACTAAAGCATAAGTTCAAATAAACAATCATTCTATAGTTAACACGTTCAATAACTGCATAAAAATCCGAAAAATAAAATAACTTCAAATTTTGTCCAACAAAATAACTAGAATCATTTATATTACCACCGTTTGTTTATCTTTATCTCTTCCGGTTAGTTTCTCTAATTGTTCTTCCATATCTTTCACAATCTCATCGTCTTTGATAAAATCTTTAACATCATCCCAGCATTCTACTTTCAAACGATTTGTAATGGGTACAATGATCTTGGTATTTGCTCCTACTTGTAATGCACAACATGCCACAACTTCTGACGCACAAGGACATATTTAAGGTCCTGAAGCAACTAGCATAATAGATACGAATGCAAATAAAAATCAAATATGTAACTTACCTTCATTGTTTTGATAATGATGATAGTTTTTTATGTTTTAATGGACTAAAGCTTAGGGTTTAAGCTATTTAGCTGTTTTTTTAAGTATGCTATTAGGTTTTTTATGGTATGTATAACTTAAGTAAGAGAAAAATGACATAATTATAGAATATTTGGGTATTCGGTTTCGGAACCGAGAACCAGTGGAACCGAACCGAACCGATCCAAGAACCGAAAAATCTCAAACTCAAGAACCAAAACCGGAACTTACGGTTCTAGTTCTGGTTCGGTTCTTCTTGGTTCCGGTTCGGTTCTTGGTTCCGATCCGGTTCTTTGGTTCTTTTGCTCATCCCTAGGTAAAGGTTGGTCCGGTTTTTTCTGTCAAACCAATTAATATATAGAGTAAATTGCATTTTTGGTCCCTGTGGTTTGGCCAAATTGCAGGTTCAGTCCCTATTCTTTCAAAATTGCATTGAGCGTCCCTATTTTCAAGTTTTCGTTGCAAGTTTGGTCCCCGGACAAAAGTTAAATGACTAAAATACCCTTATCCTTTTCTTTTTCTATTTTCTGTCATGTTTTCTTTTTTTCTTTTAATATTAACAAGAGTAAATTGCATTTTTGGTCCTCATGGTTTGGCCAAATTGCAGATTCAATCCCCAACAAAAAAACTCTTTTTTCTTCAAGATCTATCATCATCCACCACTACTTTCATCCCACCACTCGTTTTTTTATTTCACACACCTTCATCATCTTTAATAAATCTTGATTGACACCTTATGTAAACCGACACCTTCAAATACTGGCACCTTAAACTTTTCCGGCCACCACGATTTAACAACACTAAAAACCTATAAATGCATTTCATAAATCCACCACCGCCACCTGTTGCCCATCAATCTTTATAGATCTTAGAATACCCACCATCGAACTGTCACAGACTTGAAGAACCCGTCGCCGGAAAAAAAGTCGTAGCCTTGCCCAGATCTGAAAAACGCGTTGCCGCCGTCGTATCTATTTCGTCGGATCTGTTTGTCTCCATAAACAACCAATGGATCTGTTTTGTCTCCATAAAAAAACGTCGTCACATGGTTGTCCCGCACAGTCGTTGGATATGCTTCGTCGTGACGTCTGTTTCATCGTGGTGGGTGACCACATCTTTCAACCTCATGTTGGGGACTGAACCTGCAGTTTGGCCAAACCACAGGGACCAAAATGCAATTTACTCTTGTTAATATTAAATGAAAAAAACAAAAACAGGACAGAAAATAGAAAAAGAAATGGATAAAGGTATTTTATTCATTTAACTTTTGGCCATGACCAAACTTGCAACGGAAACTTGAAAATATGAACGGTCAATGCATTTTCGAAAGGTTGGGGACTGAACCTGCAATTTGGCCAAACCACAGGGACCAAAAATGCAATTTACTCTAATGTAATATATATATATATTTTATATATAATATATATATATATATATATATATATATATATATATATATATATATATATATATCAAAACTGATCAAAAACGACGTCGTAAAACAATGCGGAAAAGTTGTGGCCCACCAACGGCCCAGAATAGGAAAAAAAACATGACTGCCGGTTCCAAGTAAAAAAAAGAAAATTTACAAAACGTACCCTCAACTTTTAAATATTTACGACTTTTTTATATAACAAACTTTATTTATCAAATATATAACATATATCTACCGATTCATTCAGATCAAAAAATACCCACAGAAAGATCTTCCAATTGCGAACAAAACGAGCCCAATATTACAATGCTTCTGACATACGCACGATTTTATTATAAATGTTGAAGTTTAATATGAATAGAAAAAAATTACAAAACATACCCTCAACTTTTATCTATTTACGACTTTTTTATTTAATAAAGTTTCTTTATCAAATATATAACACATATCGATAAAAAATACCCGCGAAAAGATCTTCGAATTGCGAACAAAACGAGCCCAATATTGCAATGCTTCTGACATACGTACGATTTTATAAAAAAATATTGAAGTTTCCCCGCCGCAACGCGCAGACACATTCCCACTCAAAATTTATTCGAAATCGATTCACAAAAAATTATGCCCCGTAACAACGCGAGAGCAATCTTGCTTGTTGTTTCATAACCTATACAATATACATAACAATCTAGTGGAAATTTAGAAGGAAAAAAGGTATATACATGATAGACTCGTATGTTTAACCTTTTCAAGACAAAGCTTGATCACTCAAAAGGAAATTGCAAAAAACTATTATTATAATTCATTGCCCAAAGCCTTGTCGTATATGCGGCTACCATCGGTATCCATGTGACCAGATAAAATTAGACCAGATGATGACATATGTATTGATGAACCCAATTATATTAGGCTATGTTAAGAATAATCTTATTTTGTCTATACTTCAGGGTCTAATTCTGTCATTATTGATTTGTAGTTTTGAGTTACTTTGGGCTCAAGGTTTAAGCCTCTTAAAGTTGAAGGGCCAGAGTTGTCAAGTGGAATTCTCAGCTGGGTACATAAGCTCAAGGCAGGGTTATGATTTCTCATAACCCTAAAATCGCTTCTCTTTCTAAAAAGATTATACGCTCCTTTCTCTATCTCTCTAGAAACATGTATTCATTCTTTGAAATAGAACAATCATTAATTAGGTGATTGAATCACACCTGATTAGCAGTGGTGATTTGGTTTATGTTCTTGATTAAGATCAAGTTTTATGATCTTATTTGTGAGAGGTTGTTTAGATCTTGAATTGAGATTATCACAAGTTGATTGCTGACATTGAAAACGACATCATGGACCCAGTGATGCAATGCACAACCCTTCCCAGCCATTCGGGTTTCTCTCAACAGAAACTTGTCTCATTTATCACGGAGATACACACGTTATCTATTGACATCTCATTCCGAGATTGTTGATATTGAATAGGTGGCAATCTGCTCAAGCCTCTGAGTACTAAAACCAAAATGCACTAATCGAGTCTAGAGCCAAGAGATTAATAAAAATCTTGTTAGGACACATTTCATTTCAAACACTTGTTGAACATCATCACGTTTACAAGCTGTTAACAAGAGTCCTACGCAATATCATTGTGATATTTGCCAGAACATCTGAGTGATACTAATGTATTCACAATGAAGATGGAAATCCTGCTTGAGCCAGCATCAAACAAGCTCTTGGTAGGTGACTTGCGAGATTTTATATGAATCAAACTTGTGACAACTGGATATCGATTTGGTCCAGTAAATGAATTGACGGTTGATGAATTTTGATAAAAGCTTAAAACTCCCGATGTGTTACAAAAACGCTTTTACAAGTAATATGTCGATTGATTTTCAAATCAATTTTCTCGTTTATCACTAACGTAAACCTGCAGGTCAAACGGTGGTAACGGCAACCTCAATCCCATTCAAATGCTCAATCTACGAAGACATACTATCTAGAAAGCTCAAGATTTAAAGACAAAGACTTCCGCAAACTCTGATTTAAAGCTTTCAAGATTAGGCATAATATGAGAATGTTGGTAAAAGACACAAGATCGCAAGATGACAAAGCTCAAAGTCAAGATCGCAAAGCATGAAGGAACAAACCTACAACAAAGAACAAAGAAAAAGACCAAGACCACATGAGCTTAAACGACAAAAGCAATCTCATTTATCTCATGAAGGAGTGTCATCAATGAACTCACTTCGGGGGAGATTGTTAGCCTCAATTTTATTGAGTCAATAAAGGAAGCTCGTTCCCGTGTTCAAGACCTCACTTCGGGGGAGATTGTTAGCCTCAATTTATTGAGTCGAACAAGGAAGTTCGGTCACTCTACGATGGAGCTTCGGTCTTTAATTAGTTAATGTTGTAATAGGATAATATCGGGAATCGGGCTCGATAGATAATCTAATATTGTATATGTTTTGGGTTTAATCCCAAGCAAAACCCGAGCCCGGGTCCTAGTTAAATATCCCGCGCGTCACTTTTAAGTGTCGGGGTATATAAACCTTTTCCTCTTGTGAAAAGGTTAGAGATTTCATAATATAACTTTTACATTTTCTTTCTATTCTCTCTCTATTCTCTCACTAGTTTCTCTCTCTAGAAATCTCTCATCTTCTTTCTTGATTCGATTCGTGTATGATATATGAAGTGAAGTGTTAATCGGGATTTGACATAGACCTAATGATAATAGGAATAGGAGAACTGCTAGGGGTTTTACCTTGATTTATGAGAATTGTGGTTTCAATAGTCATACTATTGACAAATGCTTTAAGATAATTGGATATCCTGCTGATTTTGGGAAAAGAAAAGCTGGTTCAAACTTTAAAGGGAAAAATGTTTCTAATAATGATGTTGGTTCTAATTCTTCTATTGGATTTTCTAATGAACAAATGACTACTCTTATTTCATTAATCAAAGAAAATTCTATCAATGAAAAAGGAATTCATGCTAATACTTATATGAATTCTAGTACTATGTGTAATAAGAATTTTGAGAAATTCTTCTGCTTTAATAGTTCCATGCACTCTAAGCTTGTTTCTAAGGGGCTAATCACTAATTCAGGTGCTAATCAACATATAACTTACACTGATAAGAATCTTACTAATGTCATTGATGTTTCTTATTTGAAAATTAAAGTTACTCACCCTAATGGGAATGAGGCTTTTTTTACTAAGATTAGGAATATGCCATTGACTAATTACTTGACTTTATATGATGTTTTGGTTGTGCCTGAATACTGTGTTAGTTTGATGAGTATTCATAAGGTGTTTAGAGATAGTAAACTTGTTATTACATTTGATGAAATGCATTGTTATGTGATGAACCAGGATTTGAGGGAAGGAAAAATTCTGGGGACTGATAAACAAATTGATAGACTTTATTATTTTAATGGAAATCAAGGTATAGAATTTAAAATTTTTAAAAGTAATAATGTTTGTTTTCTGTCTAAACAAACTTGGCACTGTAAACTTGGTCATCCTGCTGACCAAGTTCTAGATGTTTTAAATCAACTTTGTAGGAAACTAGAAGGGGGTGGGGGTGAATAGTTTACTGGTTAATTTGTCGTTTTAAAACTTTGCTTAGAAAATTGTTAGATTCGAGTTGTATGTCAATCAATCAACAATATGAATCACAACTAAAATATCTAATATAATGAACTAAGTAAACAATAACACTAAAGAGATAGAGAAAGAAACGATCAAACCAAGACACCAAGATTTATAGTGGTTCGGCAACGAAGCACCTCTTCGTTCCTACTCCACTCCCCGAGTACTCCACTCGAGATTTCACTATGTCAACAAGCTCCCTTTAGACGGAGAAAACCGTTTACACGTCGCTTACTGCGACAACCATGACTTGAGCAGGTTAGTCAAATCGTTAGTGTTTACTTGTGAACCTGTTGTAATATATGGTGTATGTGATTATATGTGTTTATATGCATTTATGTGGATTATGTGGGAAATTGGTAGTCAATATATTGAGTGTGATCATCTCAATGAGATTGGAATGGTGGTGAGATTGGTTGAATTTATTTCATTCACTTTTGGTGTCAATGAAATGATTTTTGTGATTTAAGCGTTTCGTGTTAATTGTGTAAGTAATTATTACGTATACGTATTTATGTGTTAGTAAAATTAGGTATGAATAGGCTTTAGTGGTTAGAATAAGAAATAAATGAAATTTCTATTTTTGGAAAGTTGGGTTTAATGAAAATGAAAAGTTAGTCATTTTAAAAGTCTAGTAAATTGCGTTTACACAAAAAGGTATACTCAAATAAGCTTAGGTTTTTATAAAAACTTAAAGTAATGTTAATAAATAAGTAATTAATAAATAAATAAAATAAAAAAAAGACTATGAGTTTCAGAATTGTTACTCATTTCATTCAATTGTATGCCATATCCTAAACCAGTTTTATCTCTAGCACTCATTTGACTGTTGAGTAATTCATCAAGATTCTTGGATGATTCTTCCCATTTTTCTATCTAATTTTAACGTCATCTCTTTCCTTAACAACTTTCTCTAATTCCAAGTTAAGGTTGTTAATTTTTATTTCTCTGCATTTAAGCTCATAGTTGAAACACGTATTTTTAATCCCAAAGCCAGTTCATTGTCTTTTGATGTACACTTAATCGCTGTATTCAAGTGACCTAAGGCTAACTCAAAACCCAGTATTTCTAGTCCTTTTGCTCTGCTATGTTTTTCTCTACTCACTATCATAATTCTTTGAAGAGTTTTAAAAAGAATGAAGACATTGTTTAGAACATATTTGTACCTCAGTTTTCCAGAAGAACTTGATGAGCTTGAAGAAAGATAAGACATTAAAGCAAGTTACTAGATTCATATGTTCAAAAATCATTTAAACTCCATTCCATATCCTCCTATACCATCTTGAGCCGACCAGTGCCTCCAGATGAAGATTCATTTGTTGGTGCAGATTCTCCTGCCATTGTCACCATAAGATCTTTCCCTTGATTCCTTCCAGATCTGCATTCCCTAGCAAAATGCCCTTTTTTATGACAGTTGTAGCACTTAATTTTAGATTTATAAAGAGAAACAGGTCATTTTTCTTTGAAACATATGTTCCTTCCTATCTTCTGAATGAATTTTCTCACTCTGATAGTCAACATAGCCACCTGCCATCTAAGATCCAATTCTTCCAAGTCATCTTCATCAATCTGCTAAAAATCCCCATTTTCAAGTTGAGGACTGGTTGTTGGTTGTTCAAAGAAAGAGCATGCTACATCATGAGCACATGGGGTAGATGAAACTTGACTAATTCCACCAGCAGTACTAACCCTAAAATCTCCACTGGCAGTACTAACTTCATTAGCACTGCTAGTGTTATCAGAGGAAAGAAATGCCAAGTTCTGAGAAGTAGAAGTGGAACTTGAAGACCTTTTCATCTCATCTTCATAGACCCTAAGGTTGTTGTAGAGGTCATCAATATCAATCTCATCAATGTTTGGTTTATTTCTCATAATTAGAGCAATTTTGATTCCATAAAGGAGGAAGACTTCTTAGGAACTTTTGGTTTCTTCCTTTGATATTGGAGCACCATGAACCTCCAATTGACTTATGAGTTTTTGGAACCTATCATAAGCCTTGTCTAGACTTTCATTTGATGCAGTAGAAAAAATTTCAAACTAATGATATTAAGACTTTTGGATGATTCTTCCCATTTTGCTATCTTAATATTCAACTCATCTCTTTCCTTAACTACTTTCTCTAATTCCATGTTTAGGTTGTTAATCTTTATTTCTCTGCATTTAAGCTCATAGTTTTGAAACTTATATTTTTCACCCCAAGCCAATTCATTCTTTTCATGTACAAGAATCCTAGATTCTAGTGATGATAAGGCTAACTCATAACCCTAAATTTCTAGTCTTGCTCTGCTATGTTTTTCTCTTTCACTATCATAATTCTTTTGAAGAGTTTTAAAAGATTCAAGACATTGTTTAGAACATTTTTGTACCTCATTCTCAGAAGAACTTGATGAGCTTGAAGAGGAGATGGCCATCTTCCTGGTTTGATTGTAAATATTCTTCAAATAATGGAGTTCTTCTTATTCAGAGTTTCCACACAAGCTCTGATACCACTTTTTGGATCATTTTTTGAATAGATCTTAACCTTTAGCTCGTAAAGGGTTTGTTCCTTTAGATAATTCTAAAGCAACAATAATGAAACACTATTGATTATGCGGAAACTAATCAATAATGCTAAAAAGAACAGTATTAAGAATCACAAAAGAACTTTATATTATAACTTAAATATGCCTAGGTTACAGATTACAAAAACTATGATTGCTAATCGATCTCTATTGATCTGTGTAGAACTATATCTACTAACTATGCCCAAGGTTCTTTTTATAGACTAAGGAAACTCTAATGGGCTTTACAAAACGTGTTAAGAGATAATGCATATCTATTCCTAATTTATCTCATACATATCTCATAAGCAGTACTAATACAATATACTAGCAGTACTAATACTAACTAACAATACTAACTATTACTGGCAGTACTAATATTGTACTGGCAGTACTAACTACAAAGCTAGTAGTACTAAAGACTTAGACTTATTTCTTCAATCTTCATTAACAGCATTAAGTCTTCACTAGCAGTATTAATCTTGAGCTAGCAGTATTAACTTGTAGAAGCTTCAGAACCCCAACAATCTTCCTTTTGAAAACATCAATCTTAGCGTGGGCGGTAGAAAAAAATGGTCTTCTAAGGATCAAGGGCACTTTGACATCCTCAGGTATATCAAGAATTATAAAATCTACAGGGAAAACAAATTTACCAATCCCTACTAGCACGTTTTCAACAATTCCTTTTGGATATTTCATAGTCCTATCTGCTAATTCAACTGTCAACTTAGTGTAAGCTAATTCGCCTAAACCTAAGTTAAGGTAGGTTGAGAGAGGCATGACACTTACGTTAGCTCCTAAGTCAGCAAGGGTATTATCAAAGCAAACATTATTAATATAGCAAGGTAAAGTAAAACTTCCTGGGTCTTTCTCCTTTTGGGGTATGGATTTATTGATATGTGAAGCTCCATATGAGTAAGCTTCTGAAAATTACGGTCCATATGATCCCTTCTTATCTTCACAGTATCAATCCTTCAAATGACTTAGAAATGGGATTGTCATTTGTTTTGTTTTGTACATCAGTGTACTATTCTATCCAGTGGATACAGTGTATTGGTGTGACCCAATACGGTGTATCGAGCTTGCATCAGCTTCAACAATAGTCGAGATCAACATGACATGGTCTCTCGGGTTAGTTTCAGTGGAGCTCGATAAACTTCCAAATCTTCTTTCCTGTATGACCTTGCTCATTTGCCTGATTTGGATCTCTAAAGTTTTAATTGATGCTCCTTGGTTCCTTATGGCAGCATCCATTGAAGCTCGAATCTCTTTGATGAAATTGGAGTTCTCCTCATGTCTTTTTGCTGAATACCCCATAAATTTACTTAGGGTTTCTTCCATAGATTGTCTTCGTTATTGGTACGAAGGGTTTGCATTGTTCCTTTGGTAGAATCCCAGAGCAGTTGCTTTATATCCCCCTCCTTGAAAAGGTGCACCAAATTGAGTGTAGTAAGCTTCTTCGAGGGTTTTCCCTTCTTCCTTGAGTGGGCAATCTTTGGTGTAGTGGAGACCTTTACATTGTTTACATCCTACTTGAGCAGCATAAACTTTTTCATTCACTTTCTTGATTTCTCTTCCAAGATTGTTGAGTTGTGCTTGTATGGCTGCTAATCTGTTAGAAGTTTTAGTACTTTTGGTCCAAGATGTTCCATTGTGCCATTTTGAGAGTATTCAGCCATTTCTTGGATGGCTACTTTCGCATTAGCATCAGTCTTTAAAGGTATGGCTCCTCTTGAATTGAGAATTTGCCTAGTTGGAACATCCAATCCATTATAGAATAAGACTACCTATTGCATCTCTGTTAAATCGTGTTGAGGACACTTCAACAAGAGTTCTTTAAATCGCTCCCAAGCTTGATAAAGGTTTTCATCTTCTTACTGAAAGTTGTTGATCTCCTCCATTTTCTTTACAGTACGAGCAAGTGGGCAATATTTGCTTAGAAACTTTGTCTTCAGATTTTCTCAAGTTGTTATCAAACCAGATGGTTTGTTTCTTAGCCAACAACTTGCTGCTCCAGTTAATGACATAGGGAAGGCTCTAAGCATCACTTGGTCTATAGTAATATTAGGGATGTGGAATAAATCCACGATCTCAAGAAATTTCTCAATATGTTCGTTCGCATCTTAATGATCCGAACCGCTAAAAGTGTTGGTACGTAGTTCCTTGAGAAATTGTCCTTTTAGTTCAAAATTTTCCTTGTCCTCGATCTTAGGCCTAGAAACTCCCGATTCATAGTCGGCTCGAGTTTTGCTCATGTATTGTTCCATAGTTTCCGCTATTATTTCCGCAACTTCTTCCTCTGAATATTCTTCTTGGTCAGAAAATAGATCGAAATCAGGCGATCTTGATTCGTCAAGACTTAGTGTCTTGAAGTGCTTCCTGGATGATCGAAATTCTCATTCCGGATCCTTGAAAGGTGTAAATAGTTACTTAGTCGAACTTCTTCTCATGCACTACCTGAAACAAGGGATAAACAATCAGTAGGATGGGCTCAAGAGAAAGAAAACACAGATATACAGAAATTGAATGCGAAGGACCAGATCTGTAACTGTATCGGATAGTCAGTACGCCATATTTAATGGAACTGAATATGCCATATTAATCTTTTTCAATGAATACGTTGTATTGGATATAAAGTTGGATACATCGTATCCAATGGAAGTGGATACGCCGTATTGGTTTATCGACCAGAACAGTGTATTAGAGAAAATAATTAAATACGCAAACAATTAAACACACAAATATACAAGCAAATATACAGAATATACAGAATTATACACTAATCCAAATTATACTAATCCTAAGGGTTAGATCTAATCTAATGTTGAAAACAAAAATATCAAATAAAAATCAAGATTAAATTTTTACTTCCCAGAAGAGGCGCCAAAAACTTGATGTGTCGTTATGTGGTGTTATTTTTATGATTTCAATTTTTAAATTTATATTTTGCCGACTTAACCAAAAACAACACTTTAATGGGCAGTGTACCCGGTCGGTGGTAGTTTCGTAGTAAGTAGGGTGTTGATCACTAAGAGCGAGAAACAATCTTTCAATTTATTAATATTTTGGTTATCTAAACTAAGTTAATTCTATTCTATGCTAAACCTATGTTAATCCTAAATCTAACGGATAAGGGGGGTTCTCAGTTTGAGAGACTAGTACGGATTTTGTGGTGACTAAAATCTACCTAAGACACTAAAACACACGCAAGCAAATTAACCGAAGATAAAAGAGTGGTCTAGCCAAATATAAAAAAATTGTATTAACCATTATTAATCCAATGAGAACATCGGTTTGTTTATTTAGTACAATGATTACTTATCTCGATGCGGCATATCATTCTTAAGATTAAGGCGGTACTTCTTCCTTAAACCTAGACACGTAGAATTCTGTCACAATTAAACTCATCCGCATAAAGCATCCTTATTTGCTGATTATAATCTATCTTAGGGATTAAAGCAATGGTGATCTTGTTAAACCCTAGCTCATAGAGACTTTACCCACTTACTGCTTAATGGTAATTCATACACTAGTAGTCCACTAATCAAGTCTTTACCAATTAATCGAGAACATACTCGTTGATCCCAAGGTCACCTGTTGGTCCAACTAAGCTCATACTATACGGGCAACGAGAGGTCGTTATTTGTAATCCTATTGGTCTAGATGTATAAATCACAATATGGAGAGCTATCCATCTAGATTACTTGGTCAGTATCACTAGATCCAGTTGAATGATAGGTCGCATACAAAAGCACGTAAACAAGTATAAATTGATAAACATAAACAAGCAATCAACGATAAATTAAGCAATCGATATAAACAAACCAAACATTCAGATCTTCATAATAATGGCTAATACCTTCATAATCAATACAAGAGTAATAATTTAGCCAAGGTAAACTAACGGAGTTAACGAATGATACCAAAAACTGAACGATTACAAGAGTATAAGAGATTATAAGTTGTTTCCTATTGAATTAATCACGTTGCAAGACCTCTTCTGCTCTTCATCTCCTCTAAAAATCGACTTTTGTGGTTTAGATATCGAAAATATGATTTAGCATACTGAAAACTCATTTTTGAGTTTTCTATTTATAAGGTCTGGAAAAAGGTCGATACGGCGTATCAAAAGTCTTCGATACGGTGTATTAGGGATTTCTTGGAGCAGGGACCACGTTTGATATCTTCCAGAATATTTTATTTCCATATGGCTTGAATACGGCGTATTGGTCTCTCTTGGATACGGCGTATTGGATCTTGTTTCCTTCATGGTCTTTGGTAAAGTGTAGGCACATATACACCGTATCTTCCTTGATGGATACGCCATATTGGTTATCAGAACAGTAATCTTCAAATATCTTCGTTTAAACTCCAGAATGCGTGCCTTTTAGGTAACTTTCACCAAGTACTCCATAATTACTGCAATTCTCAAATACAAACGATTAAATAACAATTCTTTGCAATAAATATAGAAAATTAGTTATTTATATATGATAAATAATGTTATAAAAGTGACGTTATTTGATGTCATCAAGTAGAAAGAAGAAAAGAGAGAATATTAGATTAGGAAAGAGAGGGTTTGGTGAGTTACAGATACATACAATGAAGCAAAGGTAACCAACACCCTCTCCATGTGTGGAGAGGGTCCTATTTATACCCCTTGCCTACATATTGGCGTATGGGCTTCTATCTTGGGCCGGGCTTGGCTTGTCTTGTGCTTTGAGCCTGAAACACGAACAATATTAGCTTAAAGTCCAAGCCCGTTAAACTTGACTAGCCTATTACATAAGAAGACTAATTACGACTAAGATGATCGATAACATTCTTTTTTTACTTATATAAAAATAAGGCTAACAATTAATCTAATATGGCTTACTTTCATTTCTATCCTCTCTGACCTCTAGATCGTTGTTATGTGGCTGAATCTTTTTGGGTAACAAATTGTCTTCACAATCTCGATAAAATGCTTCAACGTTGTAAGGATGAAAATCTTGTCCTTAACTGGGAAAAATGTGATTTCATGGTAAAAGAATGAATCATTCTTGGACACAAAGTGTCTGGAGCAAGCCTTGAAGTTGAAAAATCCAAAATTGACGTAATCTCTAAATTTCTACCCCCCCATTAATGTTAAAGGCATTAGAAGTTTTCTAGGACATGCCGGTTTTTACCGATGTTTCATTAGAGACTTTTCAAAAATTGCCCGTCCTTTAACCAAGTTGCTTGAAAAAGATACTCCATTCGAATTCGACAATGAATGTCACAAAGCATTCAATTCCTTAAAATAAAAACTCACATGCACTCATGTAATTATGAGCCCAAATTGAAATCTTTCATTTGAGCTAATGTGCGATGCAAGTGATTTCACAGTTGGAGCAGTCTTAGGACAAAAAGATAGAAAACAATTTCACCCCATCTTTTTTGCAAGTAAAACTCTCAATGTAGCTCAGCAAAAGTATACTATTACAGAAAAAGAACTCATGGCTGTAGTCTTTGCATTCAATAAATTTCGACCATATTTGGTCTTATCCAAAACAGTTCTCTACATCGATCAAGAAACAAGATGCAAAACTACGTCTTATACGTTAGATACTATTACTACAAGAATTTAATATAGAAATAAAAGAAAAAAAAGGTACCAAAAATGTTTCCGCTGATCACTTATCACAAATTAAAAATGATAAGACAAGTGATAGCGATGAAATTGATGATAATTTTCCTGGAGAACCCCTTATGAAAATGAGCACCAGAGAAACACCATGGTTCGCAGACTTTGCAAACTATTTGGTGGGTGATATTATACCTAAAGGAATGACGTACTAACAGAAAAACAAATTCTTCTCTGACCTCAAAAACTACTTTTGGGAAGAACCCTATCTTTTTAAAGTATGTTCTGACGGTATGATTAGACGTTGTGTCTCTGGACCAGAAACGCATACCATCTTATATCAATGTCACCATGGACCTACCGGTGGACATTATGGACCAACAACAACCGCGAAAAAAGTCTTAGACTCAGGCTTTTGCTAGCCAACAATCATCAAAGAAGCTCATACTCTAGTGCGCCTATGTCATGCATGCCAAAAAACTAGAAATATATGCAAACGTAATAAAATACGCATAAATAGCATACAAGTGTGCGAAATTTTTGACATCTGGGTATTGACTTCATGGGACCTTTCCCTAAATCTTACAAATTCGAATATATCTTAGTTACTGTAGACTATGTATTTAAATGGGCTGAAGCTCAACCCTTACCAAATAACGATGCCAGAGTTGTTATTTCATTTCTGAAAAACTATTATGCCGTTTTGAAATGCCAAAAGCTCTCATAAGTAACCGAGGTACCCAATTCTGTAATAAAATCATGGAAAAAACTATGAAAAGATATGGAGTAAACCACCGATTTTCCACATCCTACCATCCTCAAACAAGTGGTCAAGTTAAAAATACAAACAGAGCCTTGAAAAGAATTCTTGAAAAAACTGTAAAAGATAATCCCACTATTTGGTCAAGAAAACTCGATGATGCTTTGTGGGCCTTTAGAACCGCTTACAAAACACCTACCGGAACTACACCATACAAGATTATATATGGTTAAAACTGCCATTTACCATTTGAAATTGAACACCGTGCATATTGGGCATTTAAAAATTGTAATCCAGATCTCATTGTTGCTGGTGAGAAGAGGATGTTTCAATTACATGAATTAGACGAACTCAGACATCAGGCTTATGAAAACTCTCGTCTATATTAAGCTAGAACCAAAGTCTAGCATGATAGGAAATGGAAAATTAGAAAATAATTCAAACATGGAAACAAAGTGCTATTATTCCACTCGTAATACAAATTCAAACAGCCTAAGCTTAGATCTCGCTGGCTTGGACTGTATATTGTGAAACATCAATATCCATCCGGATATGTTGAACTATATGGTAAAAATGGAGAAACTTTTATTGTTAACGGCCATCGAATTAAGCTTTATCATGAAGAAGATGATTATAATGACCGAAAGGAAGAACTCACCCCTTCTATCCCAAAGAATGAATCACTAAAGCATAAGTCTAGCTAATGACTCTGAAAAATTAAGCGCTTCTTTGGAGGCAACCCGTGTTTTACCTTATTTCTACTTAAGTGTGGAGGAGACCCCTATAAAAAAAAGAAAAAACACCTAAAATATTTTGTTTTCTGTATTTTTTTATGTTTTCTTTTCTGCATGTAATTAGCATATATAATAGAAAATGAAGGAGAAGAAAATGTTCGCACAAGAATAGCTCTCTTGCAGCTATAAATTCTACTGGCCTAGGAAGTTCTCGTTTCCTTTAATTTTCCCTATTTTTTTTATATTTATCAGTTTTCACATTGAGGGCAATGTTCAACTTAAGTGTGGATGGGATCCAAATAGGAAAAATTAAATATATCATTTCCCCCCATGTTTGTCCTGTAATCTGGCTACACTCTTAACTGATATTTGATAAAAAAATTAATATATAGTTTTCTTTCAAATTAAAAAAAATGTATACACTTAGTAAGGAAAATCCTATCCAGATTGACGTTATAACTAGCACAAAAATCAGTCCACCAAATTGTGAGGTATATTATAGACTTTATGCATTTCTTTCACATATTTTATGAGAGAGCCGGTAATTTAGTAGCTCTGGAACTTATGCTTGATTATCATTTACTAACCGCATTGAGGTTAATTTATTGACATTTTCGTATGATAAGAGGTAAAATAAAATCCCATGTAATCCCATTATCCGTAGCACTCCCTTTTAGTGCTAAAAATCTCTTAAGTATGAAGAATGCTCAATGTGCTCAAAGATCAAAGTTCT
>BQNB010145113.1:0-12748 GCA_026074375.1 Tanacetum coccineum
TTAACTTAGTTATTTTAAATTATAAAAACTTTAAAACATCATTTAGGGTTTAGTTTTTGATAATTTAGTTTTTTTACTCGCATTTATACATTTCCGTCTAAGTTTTAGGTTTTAATCATTCTAGCTTTCGTTCCTAGTTTTTTCTTAATTGTTTTTGCCTTTTAATTAGAAAAACCAAGTCCAAAGCTTTTTCCATTCAAACATCAAATATCAAACCGACTCTCGACTTTCCAATTCACTCCTCGTTGGGACTACGACCCGGGAATATCTTATACTACCCGGATTTGATTGATATTATTTTTAAGATTATCCTTATTATATGTATATTATATATTTTATTATATATATTTATATATATAAAAGTATAGTTTAAAAAGGTAATCAGTGTAATTGTAATATATACTGTTCATATTGAACATTCTTAGTAGTGATTTGTAAGGTGAGTCTAACAGACCCTCAATTATTGAGGGGGAGTTGTTCCTCTATCAAATAAGCATTTAATCGGACCACATTTTCTCCTAATTTTTCTAACTCATTTAAATCAATTGAGATTCTAAATCTCAACGGGTTTGACATTTTTGATCAGGGGAGAGAATGTGATTTAAATATAAAAATCTAATAAAAAATGTGATCTTTTGAACTCAAGTGTAGGCTCTCCCATATGTGCTAAACCTTTTCGAATATCGATGCACATATTGAGGGGGAGCGAATGGTGTATGATGGCTATTGTGGAAATACCAAAGACCGACCCTGTAAGTACTTTATCGAAGTTATAAGGATGGTAAGGTTAGGTACTTGATCCCACGATCCCGCCAGAGCCGGAGGGATCTACCCAGGGACAATCCACTAGTTAGTGTAGAAGTCCTTAGGTATGATTATAAAAGGAGTAATGTGAGAATAAGGGAATAGTGCGGACTAAGATGGAGCTAGTACTGGAACACACCCAACAAGGTACTAGTAATGAAGTCTCGGTAAGCACTGAAGGGGTTGAAGAATGAAAAAGAAATGTTAAGATAAAGGGTGAAAAGAAAGCAGCCCTCCTTTAACATTAGGCAGAAACTGGGTCACTACATATGCTGTCAGAATCACATGGTTGATTGCTGACATTGAAGACAAGTATCATGGACCTAGTGATACGCTGCACAACCCTCCCTAGCCACTCAAGATCCCTCAAAGGACTTTTGTTTCATATCTCACGAAGATCAATACATTTCTATTGTCTCTTTCACTCAGAGTTAGACGATATTGAAAAGGTGGTGGTCTGCTCCAGCCTCTGACTACTAAAACCAAATGTGCACTATAGAGTCTAGAGCCATGAGATCATCCATAAATCTCGCTAGGACACTAATACAAACTAAGCATGCTCATCACATACTGTGATAGTATGTAAGATCTTTAGAGTCCTACGCATTATCCTCGTGGTATTGCCCGAACATCCGAGTGATATGAAAGTACTCACAATGAAGATGGAAATCCTTCTAGAGCCAACATCAAACAAGCTCTAGGTAGGTGACATGTGAGATCCATTATGGGTCAAACTTATGACAAATGGAAAGCAACAATGGTGCGATTCTTTATGAATCAAACTTGTTCAGGCCGTGAATTGACGAATAGTTTTTGGAAAACCTTTCGATGTGCTCAACAATTGATTTTCGAGCACATTGACTGTGTAAATCTTTCAAAACGAATGTGTTTCTGATGAAATTTGATTTTGTGCCATAAAATACTCTTGATGTGTCAAACATACTTTCTCAAGTGACACGTCAAATGATTTTCAAATCTATTTTTCTCTTTAATCGGTAAGATAGTAACTAACTAATTCACTCTTATCGTGTTGTTTGCTTTGAGACGTTCCGATAAAGAGAACAGACAAGTAAGGCGATTATTATGTTTATACATTAGAAGATCCGACACTCATGCTGGAAATCCTGTCAAGGAGATTCTTCTTAAGATTGAATCTACCTGATCACAGGTCGGTCCTCACGGATTCGAAGGTTACTCCAACCAAACACGGGCGAATGACAAAGCCATATTCGCCCCTCAACTTTATTGCTAACTGTTTTAGTGCAGGTACACATAAAGATGGAGGTGGTGTCAACCTGTTCCAGCAGAGTCAAGTTCATTGCCACATGCTCATACTCAAGACTCAATGACCTTACAACATCAAGAGAGAATGACCTAAAGCTTCCGCAACTCTGATATCAACTTCTTCGTCAGCATGTTAAAGTGATGAAGTTATAAATTGATGAAGTAATACGAGCATAAAGTCAAGCTTTCAAGATTGCAACAAGTATGAGCATGTCGGCCCAAAAGTCACAAGCACGCAAGATGGCAAAAGATCACAAGATGATGATTAGAGATTTACTTTGGCTGATGATCTCAAGAAAGCTCAAGATCACATTCAAAGACAAGCCTAAAGGAAAAAGCTCAAGCTTAAAGTCGAAAGATCACTACTCACTATGTACAAAGAGATCAATGAATGAAGAATCAAAGATTACGAGCTAAAGTCTAAAGTCCAAGACACATAATGCTAGGATTCGAATTGTATTTTCTAGGGTGACCTCCCTTAGGGGGAGATTGTTAGGATCATGAAAAAGACTCGGTCACCCCGTGTTATGTCTAGCATAGGTTAGCTCGTAGTCTTAATATTAATCGTTTAGTTACCGTATGACTTATGGCGTTGGGCTGGGTCTTTACCCACATGTTAGCCCACTCCATAGCCCACTTAGGGCACATAAACTCTTGTACTTAAACCCCCTCTCAGCCATTGAGAGGGGTTGGTTGTTCATTGTATTACAAACACACACTAAGTGATTTTCTCTCACTAGAACTTCCCACTTTCTCTCTCTAGAAATCGGCCTACACACTAATCCTTGATTGTGTTATGATTTCTAATATACTACACTAGTCATGAAGTCTTAGTAAGCACTGAAGGGGTTGAAGAATGAAAAAGAATTGTAAGGATAAAGGGTGAAAAAAAGAATCCCTCCATACAAACCTAGGCAGAAACCGGGTCAACACATAATCTATCGGTAATCACAAAGATGATTATGATATTGAAGATTGACATCATGGACCCAGTGATGCAATGCACAACCTTCCCTAGCCATGTGTAATCAGTTACTCTTGATCCTTTGTTCTTAGAAACTAGAAAAATGAGAACATGGATTAGAGTTCAGGTTTTGCATTATGTAATGAAAATGCTATAATCTTATGACCTACATACAACGAAACATGTTTGACTTTATTCTGATGTGATACAAACTCAAACTAAAACAATAATTGACTCTTGCAAAAACAAAAAAATACATGCAGATATTATGAAAATGCTAAGTAGCCAGTTTTTTGATAAGGTTTCTGAATAAAGGAAATACAACAACGGTTCGAGATTGAATACTAGTTTGCAAACTCAATCAACCTGGGGGGACAAAACTTTTATTCTGTAACTCCTTTCCAAATTCAAAGATTCATTCCCAAGGTTGTTGAGACGAATGATTTGTCAAACCCATTCACTTCAAACTCGGTACCTACCACCACAGAATCAAAATTTATGACAAATGATAAAGTGATTGCCCTTGGAATGTTAAGGATTAATTCGTTTAAGACTTCTAGGGAAGATAAATTTGTGCCTATTAACAAAGTTAGAGCAAGCGTTAGGACAAATTTGATCACTATTTCACAACCTCATGTCATCACTAAGAAAGATGTTAATTCTAATACAAATGGTTTGTCTTCTACAGGCGTAGACATCACTACTAAAACCAGAAGGCCACAGACTCTAGAGCAATCAAAGATATGTAATAGGGTCCCTTCTTCGTCCTAAGAGTAGTTGCATCAAAAATAAAGGAAGTTGAAGTGAAGAACACATAGGAATTTACTGCTTTAAATAAATAAGAAACATATGTCATAATAGAATGTAATAAACATAAGCTTGGCTATTCGGAATGATAAATCTGAAGTTTAATTGCTTATGTGTAAGTAAATGGTTTTTAATTACTGCTAATTATGATGTATGTGTGCATTAATTATGTGAATGGCAAGAATTATCTTGTAATGTAACCACAGTGAGATGTTTTCAAATGTTGCAAATCAAAAGAAACATAAGCCAAAAATCAGGAAATCTAAGAAGTTAGGGTCCAAAGAAAGACTTGCTTCACGTACGCATAGTGAACCTAGAATTTGCCTTAGGTGGTCACCAAGTGGAAGAATTTTTGACCTTAAAGGAAAATTAATCGGATCCAGTGAATCCGAGTGTCAGTCTGACAGCTTTAATGGTGATAATGCATGTACTTCTAAACTCAAACAACGATCAACGGTTTCAAAATTCAAATTCTTTTCTTGGGCAGGTTATCAAATTTGTTTATGGTGAGCGACTCGGTTGTTCCAAGCATATGTCCGGGAATCTAAGTTCTTATAATTTTTGTCTGAAATTTTTTAGGAATTGTTCGCTTTAGATAATGACGCTGCATTTTGGGTTACGATGTATCTTCAATGGGGAAATATTTTGTTCTACCAGGTTTATTTCGTCGAGGGCTTGGGGCATAACTGTTTTCGTTGGGCAAGTTCTTGTGATTCAGATTTAGAGGTCGCTTTCAGAAGAAACACCTGTTTCGTTAGAAATCTCGAAGGAGTTAATTTGTTAAAAAGAAATCGCACAACATACCTTTACACTATCATTCTCCATGAAATGGCCTATGCTTCTCTATTTTGCCTCATGGTCGGCCTGCTTTACCAAGTCATGGTTATGGCATCAACGTTTATCCCATCTCAATTTTGACACCATAAATGACCTCGCTAAAAAAATCTTATCACTGGTCTTCTAAAATTCAAATACCATAAAGAATATCTTTGTCCCTTCATTGTGACAAGAAAAAGAAAAAAGGGCATCTCTCCCACCCAATCCAGTTCAAATTCTAAGCAGAGGTTACACACTTCTTCATATGGATTTGTGGGGTCGATGAGAGTTGAAAAGTATCTAATGGAAAGCGGTTATGTTCTGGTGATAGTGGATGACTATCTCATTACAGGTGGGTTCAATTCTCTCAGATCAAAAGATGAAGCACCAGAAGTGATTAAGACTTTCCTGAAGAAAATTCAAGTCCTTTTACAAGCTCTAGTCATTATTGTAAGAACCGACAATGGCACAAAATTCAAGAATCAAGTGCTTAAAGAATACTTTGACAGTGTTGGCATCTCTCACCAATATTCTTCTGTGAGAACTCCTTAGCAAAATGGAGTCGTTTTAGAATGTGAAACGAATAACAGTTAGTGTAGGCTGCTAGACATACAATGTTAATTTTTTTTGTGCTCCGTATTTATATGGGCTTAAAGCGATTTTATACTGCGAGCTACACTCAAAAACCGATCCCTCATTCACCGTCAATTTTGACAAAACCACCATATGAGCTTATTTAACGCAAAAAAAACCAATTATCTTCTTTTCTTCAGGTATTCCGGGCTATTTGTTATGCCAAGAATGATCGTGAAGACTTTGGTGTAACTTGGTGCAAAAGGTGACTATTTTTTGGTTTTTTTTTTTTTCATTGGTTATTCTACTTAATCCTGTGCTTACAAAGTATACAAAAACAAAGGGGTAAAGAAATAATAGAGATAATGAATGTGAATTAGATGAGCTTTCAGCTATTGATTTTGACCAACGTTAGTTCAAAACCCGGCTCCCTTCAAAGCTTGACTTCTAGATAAATCAGTTTAGGGACGCGACCTTACTTATGCTCCGGTCAACAATAACAACTCAAAAACCAACTAAACGTGGATTGGATTTACTGTTTGAAGCTATGTATGATGATTTATTTTAGTGGTCATCCGTCAGCTACTCCAGATCTATTTCGGCGGCTTCAAAGCACGCAAGTTCTTTCAGACTCCAACTGCATCTACCACATACAGCATAATCCGTACCGACACAAAATTCATCATTCTTCAGCTACCAAATATTCCAAACACTTCCCAGATGTTGACAAGCTTGAACCACACAACAAATGCTTAGATCAAGTATAATTCAAGCTCCACTCCAAAACAAAAAATAAGTTGCTGATAATGTTACAAATGCTATGCTCGATGGAAATTCGTTTGTTAATCCTTTTGCTACTCCATCTACAAGTGCTACTGAATCATCATCTTCACAATATGTGGATCCATCGAACATGCATACGTTTTACCAACCCTACCCTCATGATTTTCAGGACTAAGGATCACCCTTGGAACAAAGTGATAAGAGAAACCCCTTACGACCTAGTTTGACACGGAAAATCAACTATTTCCCGCAACAGATGGTGAACTGTGCATGTAGTGCATTAATGTAAAGCACTATGGAAACCAATTAATGTCAAAAGAGGCTATGAAAGGACCTCTGGATTGAATCTATGCATGAAGGACTTCTTAAGTTTCAACTAAATTGATGTATGGGTGTTTGTGACTACTACCAGTAACATAAAATCCCTTACTCTGAAATGGCTATTCAAATAACCTATCGGTCGATAAAAGGAGAACACGAATCATAGAAACAAGACTCGTCTGGCTTTTGTGAGAGGGTACCGCAAGAGGAAGGAATAGATTCGAAGAATCATTCGCTACAGGTTGCTAGAATGGAAGCTAATCAGGTTATTTTTGGCATATTGCTAACATTAAATGATTATCTGTGTTTCAAATGGACGTAAAAACTACTTTCTTGCATGGTACGTTAAAAGAAGTCGTGTACGTATGCCAACCTAAAGTTTTCATCTATGCTGATCATCCAAGCCATGTCTACAAGTTAAAGAAGGTACTATATGGTTAAATAGCTACCTAAGGGGCACATGTACGATGAATTGTCAAAGTTTCTCTAACACATCACTTCCTCAAAAGGGCACCATTGAGATCCAACTATTTATAAGACGCTTCGACGACAAAATCTTAGAAAATGGTTACATGTCTATGTTGTTGATTTATCATTGTGTTAACAAACCTAAGATACTTAATTATTCTCTGACTTAGAAAAGCACTTCGCTGAAATGTAGATGATGGGTGAAATGCGTCTTTTCCTTGGTTTACAAGTTAACCAATCCCTATGTGGCATCTTTATAAACCAGTCCAACTATGTGTTAGAAATCCTTAAAAAATATGGAAACTTGTGATCCCGTTGGAACTCCAATGGAGATCAAAGACAAGCTTGACCTTGACAAGAATGGGACTCTAGTAGATGCAACGAAATATCATGCATGTTTGGTCCCCTAATGTATTTCTTACATTCAAAGTAGACCAGAATGGACATGCTACTTGTTTATGTGCTCGGTACCAGGCTTAAGCCAACCGAGAAGCACCTTAAGGAAGTTAAAAGGATCTTTCATTATCTCTGGTGTAAACCATTAATATGGGACTCTGGTATACAAGGATTCTAGTTTTAAACTAATTCGGTTTTTCAATGCTGATTATGCAGGGATGTAAGAAACCTTTTAAGAGTACTTCCAGTGGAATCAATTGTTAGGCGGAAAAGGTTAGTGAGTTTCATCGAAGGAACAAGGACTTGGAGTCTGATGTCACCGCGAAAGCAGAATATGTAGTCTCTTATGCGCTTATGTGCCCATAGTTCATTTAGATGGGACATAGTTAACGGATTATGGCTTCTCTTCAACAAGATTCACATTATGGTGAGTCGAAATCAGCCATTGCCTTATCCTGCAACCCGGTCCAACACTCAATAACCAAAATATCTCTGTCCGCTACATTTCATTAAAAGGAGACGTAGAAAAAAGGTACGATTGACACTGTATTTTGTCAATACGGATTACAATTGCCGACATCTTCACCAAATTCCTTTCCAGTGGATTAAGGTTTAATTATTTGGTTCGTGCCTAGGTATGCGCAGTTTCATTAGTTTGTTCATCAGGACTTAAACGTCTTGCAAAATCATAGTATTTCTTTGTATATATTTATTAGAAAAACAAAATAAAAAATTATAAAACCTATAAAAGAAAAATACAAAATCAAAAAAAAAAAAAAAAAAAATAAAAAAACTAAATAAAGGAATTTTTTAAAAATACCAAAAATAATCTTCTCCGACGTGTCTCTCGACAATCGATAACATTCTACCCGCACCTAGAGATGTTCGATTAAATATTGGCACAGGTGTATAAATGTCAGTTTCGAGCGAGAGTTTTCAAAAAATGTCTCTTTAAAATTTTCTTAACGCTTCTAAAGTAAAGTCAGTAGCTTTGGACTCGGTCTCTAAGAAAAGGAACTGTTCATTTATTGCACAATATTCCATTAAAAACAACGAGAAGCTCTCTATCTTCTCGGCCTTGTGCCACAGTATATAAACATTCAAAGTTTGAACGCTCTAGAGAAAGCACTAAGGAAATGATAATTAATAAGATAAATATAAAATCATTTTCTTGTTGTGATAATGTTTCAAAGATATTTTCATCAAAAAAAATTCCAAATTCTTTCAAAATTGTTTTGCTCTATAAACTCTACTCTATGTTTCACTTCTTAATCTATTCTTGAAGGGGAAGTATTATATAAGATTCATTTCTGGCATGCTCTCCTGTTCAACCAAGACTTAGTTAGACTCATGTGAATTACCGAACATTAACTTGTTTTTTAATTCACTCAATATTTCAAAAATTAGTCTCCATATGCAATTTTTGAGGGGTGAGATTAGTTGATTAAATTGATCAATAAGCTTATTATAGGATACGATCTTCAATCATAAGTGTGTTCCCAAACCTGCATGTGCAAAGCTCTTTCATAATATGGTGCATAAGTTCAGGGGGAGCTTTTTGGTTAACTCTAGAAACTCTCAATGTGTCTATAAATGATTTCTCGACACGTTGATTGATTTTTCAAATGTTTTTTGGATCTTCATGGGCAATACTCAAAGGATTAACTTCGACCAACTATTTGTTTCTCAATGAGTTATATGGTGGTTAAGGTTAGGTATCTTTGTTCTTGATCTAGTCAGAACTGGATGGGAATCTACCCTGGAACAATCCATTAGATAGAGTAGAAATCTTAGGTATGATGAAAAAAGGAGTAAGTGAGATCTAGGAAGAATGTTTTCCAAGGCATGAGTTATCACTAGAACAAATCCCAACATAGGTGATGACGCGAGGACGCATTGGAATACATTGAAGCGGTTGAAGAATTAAAAAGAAATGTAAGGATAAAGGGTGTAAAGAAAGAAGCCCTCCATACAGTTAGGCAGAAACCGGGTCAAATGCATAATCTATCGGTAATCATAATGATGTTTCTGGTATTGAAGAAAGATAAGTATCATGGACCAAGTGTTGCAAAACATAACCATCACAGCTTACTCAGGCTTCTCTCAAAGGAAGTTTGTTTCATTTCTCACAAAGATCAACACGCTTCTATTGACTTTCTCATTCTGAGATCGTTGATATTGAAAAGGTGGTAGTCTGCTCCAGCCTCCGATCACCAAATAACAAAAGTGCACTTATAGAGTCTAGAGCCATCGAGATCAATCAAAAATCTCACTAGGATACAAATTCTAATATACAAAATTTCATACACCATTATACAACATTGGTATCCAAAGTGTCCTACGGCATTATCTTGTGATAATTGCCAGAACATTCAGAGTGATACTCTTTAGTATTCACAGTGATGAATGGAAATCCTTCCAGAGTTAACATCAAACAGCTCTGTGGTAGGTGACTTGCAAGATTCTAAATGAATCAAGCTAATTGGTGTTCAACTGGATAGCAATTTTGGTCCAAATTTATGAATTGTTGCTCAATCTGAAAGTAGTAACTATCTGATTCACTCTTACCGTGCTTTAAATACCATTTTTCTTTATTTCACTTATATTCGTTTGTCTGCTTTGAGAGTTCCAACTATCTGATTCACTCTTACCGTGTTGTCTGCTTTGAGACGTTCCGGTAATGAGAACAAGCAAGTACGATGAATCTAATGCAATCGTGTTAGAGGATCTAATACTTTGAGCTGGAAACCCTGTCAAGGAGGTTCTTCTAAATTGAACCTACCTAATCACAAGTATAGTATTATACTGTAAAACGGTCCTCACGGAACCGAAGGTTAGCCATATTAGTCTATATCTTCTGTTTATCACTAACATCAATTTTCAAGTATAAGTGACGGCGTTACAACCTCATTCTAGCGGAGTCAAGATTCAAGACCTCATGCTCAATCGACAAAGATATATACATGATGAAAGCTCAAACTATCAAAGTCTTCCGCAATCTCTGATGTACAAGCACTTCCTCAAAAAGAACATTATCGACAAAATTGCAAAACAATAACAAAGATATATCTTACAAGTGGATCAAATACTACTCCTTCCATTATGTGGTACAAGTAATCATGTCAAAGGAAATGTTGAGGGGGATTGTTAGCAAACTTTCAAGATCTTGAGCATGAGGGTGGAGATACAAGATCGCAAGGAGGCATAAAGATTTAAGGAAAAAGATTCAGAGATATCTGTAGTCAAGATAAATCAAGGCCAAAGACCACGATATTAGTATTTTGTCAAAGAATATCAAGTTAAAGATCAAGATCCAAAATCACAAGCATGCAAAAGGATCTTCAAAAGAATTCCTAAGAATACAAGGCTCCAAGACTCAAGACATCACAAGAAGGATCCACAATTAAATGACCACCCCTTAGGGGGAGATTGTTAGCCGTGTTTTTAGTAAAGTAATGGTCATTATTATTCCTGAGCCTTGTATAAGAAAAACATAGTTTATGGGAATTCATTTAAGCTAATTGGGCCTAGGTGACTGGCTTAAGCCCATTTGTATTAAGTTCGGCCCAACATAAAGTCCAAACAAACCATCTAGGGTTTTATCTCTTCTAACTATATAAAGCCTTCTCCAAGTGTGGAGAGGTGTTGCTTCTCATTTCTTTCTAGTGCAAGTAACCATCTTTTTTCTCCCTTTGTTTCTTTCTCTAGTTCTTTCTCTCTTTAAAATCTTTTCTCTTATTTTTGTATTTATGGTGATGAAATGATATCATCTAACAGGATGTCAAATACATAAGGGAGCCAATCATTCCATGATAACGTGTAGGATCAATTGCTTTCCCTTGTGGATCTTCATGTAGTTTTGATTTCTCCACCATGGGAGTATCCACTGGGTCATTGGTTTCCATACCATACTTTTTGATTATCTCAAGAGCGTATTTGGATTGGTTAAGAAAGATGCCTCTAGGACTTTAAAAAATTTGAAGTCAAAAAAAAAAAATTACCCATCATCGACATCTTAAATTTTGAACACATTATTTTAAAAAATGTTTCACAAAGTGTGGGATCAGTAGAAGCAAATATTATATCATCTACATAAATTTTGTAAAACACCGTAAAAATTTCCAAATTTTTTTCGTTGACTTTTCGTGCACTAGATGACTTTTAATAATTGCGTGATAATTATGGTGCTTAACCGGGAAGTTTTCCCGTGCGTAACTGAAATCGTTACCGGATGCGCTCCGGCTTGCTAATTAATGCAATCTTTCGACAGATGTCGCGTTTTTATGTTTCAGATAGATGTTCAAATTTTCGTATTTTCTTTTGAAGTATTGCGCAGTTTTTAGTTTTCGCGTATACCGTGAACGACGTTTAAAAATATCATAAGTATGAAATAAATATCTAAGGGTCATAGGATACCATTTGGCATGATCAAAAGTTTCAAAACCTCTCCCCCTCCCCTTTTCCTTCTTGTCCTCGCCACCCACCCACACACAAACATTCCCCCTAAAATTTTGCTAAGCATGTCCCCTAGAGATTAAACATCCCAGGATTCCCATTTTTGAATTCATATTATAAATGGTCTAGGTTCACCTTATTTCATTTTCATCTAAACATATTTCTCTCTCAAGAAACACACACAACACAAAAATATTTCTCCCTCCTTCTCTCTGGCTCATGTTCGACGCCAAGAACACATACAAACACACATTTTTCCATCTTTGATCAAGATTTTGGAAGCTAGAGTTTATTCTGGGTTGATTCTTATAGTTATATTAGGTATTTTAAGTATCATTCAGGTTGTTCGTTAGCTTATAATCACCTCAGAATCTACCATCTTCATAAGTTTATCTTTTCTATATTTTTCTTGTACTTCCTTGATCCTTACCATATGAATAAGCTAGTTGTACAAGTTGTTTTATAAAAATCAAAGCTTTAAAAATTTACAAAACCTTAAAAGGTTTTGTGTATGTTTCGAAATATATAAAAAGAAATAAGGAGAAAGTGAAGTTGTGTTGTTGTGGTCATTTTCTCAAAAAGAAATATTTTGCCAAAGTGCTTATTGATTATTTTTGGCTTATTAATAAGCTCAAATTGCTTATTTGAGCATATATGTATGTCGAACCAACAAGAAAACCATAAAGGTTTGAACTTTAAACTTATTCAAGTTTTGTCTTACTTTCCTAGCTTATTTTCGTAGCTTATTTGGTAACTAATAAGATTTTGAGCTTAACGGGCTTAATAAATAAGCCTCATACTTGTTTGGTTGGTTTTGTGGGCCTCGGCTCAACAACACTAAGCCCAAACCGTGGGCTATAAGCCACGGCTTAGCTTATTTGAGTAGCTTATTTATAGCGTATTTGGTAAGCTAAAAGCTTATTTGTGTATTTGTATGCTTATTGAACTATTTTTAAGCTTATTGCAATTTTAATCTTTTGTTTAGGCTTATTGGGCCTAAAAGCCCAATAAGGGTCCATTTAGTTTTTGGCTTATTTTCGTTAAGGGCTTATTGCTTATTTTAAACTTATAAGCATG
>BQNB010145114.1:3758-16761 GCA_026074375.1 Tanacetum coccineum
GTGCTTATTTGCAGGCTTAGTTTCAAGAGTAAGAACTCATAATCCACTTCACTAGATACATTTTAGTGACACAAATCTATTTTGAACTCTAAAATGCTTTTAACAAAACTCATCACTAAAACTAAATTGAGCTAAAACTGCCCTGGTGCAAATGCAAGGTTTTTACACTCTAAACTTTTAGATTCTACTAACTAACCTTTAATACCTTTTTAAAACTTTAAAATATGACCTAACTCAGCTGTATGAAAGGTTTTGATAGGAAAATTTTGACTCAAAGAGTCAAATACACCTAGTCCCAAACACTCCTTAATGGAAAACTGTCACAACTAATTTGCACTTAAAATCTATTTAAAACTAAAACTTATAAAACCTTTTATCTACTTCAACTAAAATTAACCTAATAAAGCTATTTGAACAGTAAAAGTAACAGCTTATTAATAAGAAATGAGTACTTTCTCTCCTAGCTTATTCTACTTACTTTGACAGGATTTTAAAAATGAAACCTAACTTGATTTCAAACTAAAACAGCTTAAGGCATTTAAAAACTATCAACTAACTAAGCTATATGAACAGGATTTATCACAAGGAAAAACAGACCAATACTGAAATAAGCTAAATGAATAAGCTATGTAAATGCTATAATGCAATTAAGAAAATGAAACCTGAGTTTTGAAGAATCTTCACACTTAAGCTATCCAAAAGAAGAAACTTAAGTGTTCCTAATGGCTTCCAAAGCCTCTAAACCTGAGCTAAAAGCTCAATAAGCTAATATTAGCTTATTTCTCCTTTGATCCTTCAAATTGAACTCAAATGCACTCAAGTGATCATGACTTTGATGTAAATGAACTAAAAGAGAAATGAATGACTGAAAACACAAAATTTGACTGAATTTGAGCTTATGAACAGTAATAAGCTCAAATGAGCTTATTGAGAGCTTATTGAGTAAATTCGACTTAAAATTGAAACAAAGAGCAAGGAAACTTTGAAACTGAATGTGATTACTAAAATGATTGAAGTACAAGCTGAAAGAGAGAGAGTACAAGTGCTTAAACGTATTGCTAAAAGTTTGAAAGTAAAATTGCTTAAAATGGAGAAAATACAAAACTGAAAATTAAAACAAATACAACTAACTACTCTAAAACTTCTGTCTCCTGTTTCTTTTATAAGCTGCTTATGTGTTTGTTGTGAGAGTAAACAGCCCAAAGCAATCTTGACCCTTCAATCTTATCAATCTTAGCCGTTGGATTAGGCTTGGGGGATTGTGGGATTGCCAAATGGGATTAGGGTTTAAGTGGAGGAGGGGGGAGAGGTTTGACCATGGGGTTTTTGAGGTTATAGGGTAAAAGGTGTGAAGTGAACTCGTGATGTTTGGGGAAGACAAAAATGGGCGGGAAAAACTGGTTGGGAGAGATAACAGAGTGTAGGTTTTGGGAGCTTGGCACAAATGGTCCCTCTAGGACATAACACTTGTTGCATTCATCGTCCTTGTGTTTATAACCTTTTGGGGACTTGGCAAAACAATTCCCCAAGAGTTATATAACTCTTTGCAACATAAGTCCTTGGTAGATACAACTCTTTGGACTTGGCAGAACAAGTCCTTGGAGTATATCTTTGCAAAAATGACAGTTTAGCCCTTCTTTTCTTTTCTCCTCTTTTCTCTTATAAATATAAGTTTAGGGGTTTGTCAATTTCAGCCCTCAAACTTATATTTCTTCAATTTTTGACTTTTGGATTTGTCGGGGTTGACTTTGACTTTGACCAGTTGACTTTTCTGCTTCGATTTGGCTTTGTCTTTCACAGTCTTTTCTATTCCGAGTCCGGTTTTGTCGTTTTGGCTTTGTTTTTCGTCCTTTTCTTAGTTATCCGTTCCTGCACAATACAATTAGCAAAACAAGCATATATTTGGCATTTTAAGTCCGTTTTTGGTTATTTTAGCCCGTTTTTAAAGGTAAAAGGTATGTGTAATTAAGCAGCTATCCCAGTATCTAGATCACTTGGTCAGTATCACTAGACCTAGTTGAATGATATGTCGCATATTCAAACACATAGACAAGTATTAGGTGATAAACATAATTAAACAATCAACGATAAATTAAATAATCCGATTAAAACAAACCAAACATTAAATCTTCATTAAGGTGGCTAATACTCGAGGGTATTAGCCCACAACCATTGTAATTATACAAGTGTGATCAATTAACCACATTAAACTAAACATTTTACCGAACAATACCAAAAATTAAATGATCACAAGAGTATAGGAATTACACGGTGTATTCTACGGAATCGTGATCAATGCTTAACCTTGGTTGCTCTTCTTCTCTTCAGAAAATTGAATTTTATGTGTATGGTATAGAGAATATGATTTTGCAGACTGAAAACTTATTTTTGAGTCTTCTATTTATAGTCTCTGTAAATTGGTGGATATGTCGTATTGAATGAGGTCAATACGGCGTATAGGGGTAATTTCCTTAGAGTGCGCGCTATGTTCACAATCAATCAGATATATCTTTCCCAAATTATATTTATTACAGGATCTTTGAATGTCTATCTAGTTGGATACGGCGTATGTATTAGGCAGGATATGCCGTATAGGGAATTAAACGTACGTGTTTTGTTGTGAAGCCCATGCGCTGATATGTTGTATCTTCTTTATTGGATACGGCGTATGTAGTCAGAATTAAGTAATCTTCAAATATCATCATTTAAGCTCCAAAATGTGCGCCTTTTAGTTTGTCTTCACAAAACACTCCGTAATTACTACAACTAACAACTTTAAGCAATTAAGTAACAATTCTTGCAATACTTATATAAAAGTGGGTAATTTATTCAGGATAAATGATGGTATAAATGTAACGTTATTTGATGTCATCAATCATCTTTTAGAGTTTCATAAGGAAGGGAGTGTTGAACACTCAATTTTGAAAGATTTTAAAAAACCTTTTGAAAATTTATGTTCAACTTTTTGAAAAACCACATGTTAGAAGACTTCTCTTCTAACGCTAAGGATAAGCGCACTGATGTGTGCACTCTCCTTTGTCATTAGAGATCGAGTTTCAATATGAGAGCGATTACAAGTCATAAGGAAAATTAGAAATGACATGTTTTGATACTTTTTAACTCTTGCTCGAACTTTATTTACATACCCGTGTCAATGTTGATCGACATTTCTAGGGACGTAAATGTTATCGATTCCAAGAGACATGTCGAAAGTATTCTTTTTGGAATTTTCTATTTTTCAATTTTGTATTTTATTTTTGAAATTTTATATTACTTGTTCCTTCGTATGTCCGCAATATGTGTTGTATTTATGTTTGAAATTTTATATTATTTGTGTATGGTGGATTTTATTAGGTTCCCCTGATGATTATTCTTTGTATTTTCGCTTCTTCAAAAAATCATACTTTACACATCTGATGTGTGAATGTGGTAGTAGATCTGTCAAGCTAGTTGCTGCTCTTTGTAATGCTCACAAAGAAATGCTCCTCGTGTCTGGTTGGCGTCAGGATATCCTAATACACAAGTCTGTTCTCGACAGATTCACTCTCTCTCTATTGTGCGATAAAGGCTTTCAGTAAATGCAGTGTCAGCTACTTGAAGATTTCCGGTGAGATGAAAAAAATACAGCCTACAACTATACATGTTGATCAACTTCGTTCCCTTTTATGAAATCGCGTCAACCACTGACAGTGATGCTTTTTGTGAACTACGCCGAGAGAGTGACTGCTCACTCCGGTTTGCTTGAGATTGCCTGGTTGATGACTAAGTCGCTAGTAGACAACGGTATTTTGTTGGTACGTCAAAGCCATATATCCTTGATGTTGACGCGTCTCTCATTCTTACATTACTGAGCACAAAGATTGCGGAGAAACATCACGCTACTCTGCTCTCTACTTTATGACATAGGCAGTCGGAGTCCTGTGTTTCTTTGACATCCAATCCTGGACTAACATGTTTCACCTAGGAATTATATTGTGTGTAGAAGTGCTTTTGCGAGTACTCATAGGCATTGGCATGTAGTCTGCATCGTAAAATAGAGACGTTAGTCGAAACCAAAATCCTTTGGATTCAAGAGTCCTATATTGATGGTTCCCTTAAAGTATCGAAGAACCTTTTAACCTCATATGACGGTGTTTTTATGGGGTCTTGCTTGATAACTGCCACATTAGCATTACTCTAGTGCACTTTGTCTAGTCTACCTGAAGGTCGCCAGATACCTATGACGTGGACCCTAGTTCATACTCTGTATATTGTGTTGGTCAACAGGTTGGTACCCTTAGTCTGCAACCGGCTAGGTGTTTTAGTAGCTGTATCGTTGTACCACGGCTGAATCACATATATCCATGCTATTGTATTTTTTAAAGATATCTACTAAAGTGTAGTTGAGCCTGACTTAAGTATTAATTGATATCCTATTGGAATGTAGGATGGAGCGTCCTAAACAGAATATCATTTCCACCGCATTAAAAAACATGTTCAAATCTAACTATGAATCAGTTTTTCAAATCGTTAGAAAATGTGTAGGGTTGTAGACCCGGAAAAGTATTATGTCATCGACGTGAAATTTGCACAAAGGTGAATGTCCTCCCCGTATCTATATATGCAATAGAGTAAGGTTTTGTGGTCTCTTTAATGAAACCTTTGGACGATGTCAGACGAATTTTGACGAGATTCAGTCATACCAGGCCTCATGATGGAGCTTGCTTCATCGTATAGAGCTCTTGTGTGTCCTGAGCGGTAGATTTTTCTAGATCGATCATAGATCAACGAAGAACACGTTTGTAGACCCGAAAATAATGTCATCGACGTAAATTTGCACAAGTAGAATGTCCTCCCCGTATCTTATCATGAATAGAGTAGGTTTAATGGTACCTTTAATGAAACCTTTGGACATCAAGAAATTTGAGAGTTCATCATACCAGGCTCTGAGAGCTTGCTTCAATCCGTATAGAGATTTCCTTAGACGGTAGACTTTTTCTAGATGATCAAGATCAACGAACACATCTGGCTGAGCATCATAAACCTCCTCTTTCAGTGGACCATAAAGAAAAGCCATTTTGACGTCCATTGATAGATTGGAAAAGATTTGTGTGCAGCGTAGGCTACGAAAATTCGAACAGCTTCTAAGCGAGTGACTGGTGCAAGAGATTCTTTGAAATCAATACCCTCTTCCTAAGCATATCCCTTAGCTACAAGTCGTGCCTTATTGCAAATTACAATATCGTCTTTATCTTTTTTGTTCTTCCATAACCACTTTAGTTTGACAACAGTCTTTCCAAAGGGTTTGTCAACTAGTTCCCAAACATTGAGTTTGTCAAACTGATGAAGTTCTTCCTGCATAGCCTCGATCTATGCGTGATCATCCATTGCTTCCTTAATGTTTGTCGGTTCCGTAGTACTCACTGTGAACGCGAACATGCACATTTCAGGATATGTAGCAAGTTGTAGTCTTGTCTGCACTGGCTTGGATGGATTTTCACGAACTTGTTCTAATGGATGATTTTTGGTCCATCGGTAGTCGGATTGGTTGTGTTGGTAGAATGTATGCATATTTAAATTATCAGCATTGCGTAAGGATGACTCAACAACTTCTTGGATCGGTGTACAGAAAGTATTGAAAAATTCATATGGTTGAAATTATACATCTCCTACTTGATCAGTGTTGTTTTCCTAAGCATTAAAATTTATTGTTGGAGTTGTCAGTTCTGTTATAGGTTGAATATTTTTTGTAGGTTGTGTGTCTTGTTGTTTAGAATTATCAGAGAGGGCGGAAGATTTTGACACAATTTGATTGCTTGCAGTGAAGTATTCTTCGAACAAAGGACTGGATATAAATTCCAACTCTTGTAATGACAGAGCATTTATGTCTAGGGACGGAGAAACATTTGGAACCAACTTTGAACTTGATGGTTCATTGCTGTAGTCTTGAATTCTGAGTTCTGAACGGTTATGATCAGAAGTCTTTAGTCGTTGGGGTGCAAGTCCTGAAATGTTATCATCGAGAGTCATTTGTCGTTAGGGAGGGAGGCCTGAGTTGTTGTGGTCAGACGTCATTGACAATTTCTTGATTTCATCAAAGTTGATATGAATGGATTCAACTATTAATTTGGTCCTCTTGTTGTAGACCCTATATCCTTTTAACTGAGTAGAATATCCCACCATAATGCATGGATCCCCGTTCTTCTTCATCTTGTCAAGGTTTTCACCATCTCTGGTTAAGTAACAAGTGCAGCCAAATATGTGAAGGTGTTTAAGAGTAGGTTTTCTGTCATTATTGATGTGATATGGTGTCTTTTTATGCCTAGGGATGATGAGAGATCTATTCTAGGTGTAACATGCGGTTGCGATTGCTTTGGCCTAAAAGAATAAAGGAAGTTTAGAAGCTGTTCTGTTCAGGTATTCCAGGAGCATTCGAGCAGCCTCAACTAGAGTACGGTTTCATCTTTTGACAACGCCATTCTGTTTAGGTGTTCCAAGAGTATATGTTTGGTGTTTAACTCCTTCTTCTTTAAAGTATGCATAGAGTGTCTTGTTTAAGAACTTTGTGCCTCTGTCAGTTCGAACATTTATCACCTGGGCTTGAAGATTCTCTTGAATCATCTTTAAAAAGTCTTTGAGTACTTTTGGTGTTTCACCCTTGGATCTCAGAAAGTGAGTCCATGTGTACCTTGAATAGTCATCGACAATCACTAGAATGTATTTCTTACCATTTATGCTTTCAACCTGCATGGGACCACATAAGTCCATATGAAGCAAATCTAATAATTTCTTTGATCTTGAAAAGGCTATTGTCATGAAAGAACTTCTTTTTTGCTTTGGCCACTTCAAAAGAAGAAAATAGTTGATCCTTTACAAACTTTAACTTTGGTTAGCCATTCACAATGTCGTTCTTAGAAAGCAAATTGATGATATCGAAGTTAAGATGAGAAAGTCTTTGATGCCATAACCATGCTTGAGTTGGTGAAGCTTTTGCGAATAAACAGATTGGAGTTGGTGAAGATAAGTCTTGAAGAGTTATTGTATAGAGATCAGATTCACGAGTACCCAAAATTAAGTTGTGACCCTGAAGATCTCTAACAAAGCAAGTAGATTTCCTGAAAGCAACCTCCAAATCCGCATCACATAATTGACCAACTGAGAAGAGATTGTGATTAAGGCCTTTGACATAATAAACCCTCTTGATCATTGTGTTTCCTTGAACCAAATCCCCGTAACCAAGAATTGGTGCAAATTGATCATTGCCGAACCGTACCGTACCTATATATCTTTCAACAAAATTACACAACAGCTTTTTCACATTTTCTTTCCTAAATTATGTGTGAGTTTCAAGACATTAGTTATCCTGGATGCGTTATCTATAATGAAACTAACACTCTTTTTCACATTTTCTTTCCTAATTTTAGGCACCCAAATTATTTTGGTCTTAGGCTTCCATTTATATCCTGGTGGACATTGTTTTTCAATCCACAAAGTCCATATCTTAATTGTGTTCTCATAAAGCATCCTAAAATAGCTTTTGGATTTCTGAATAGTGGATTCTGAAGCAAATGTTTTCTTTAGGGGTGTTGCAACAGATTGGTTCGCATTTCTAATGGGTTTACTAGCACTAATAGGCACTTCTTGAGACTTCTTAGTTCTAGCATTCACGTCATTCAAAAACTTAGAAACACAAGCATCATGATTTGAATTAAACACACATTTGCTACAAGTTACATAAACAACATTTTGCTTCAAAGTTCTGGAATTTAAATTGTCATTACACGCAGTTACAGACTTTGTTTTATTCGAAGTACTAGAAATCCTATGGTGGTCTTCTACATCCTTCATCTTGTTCTTCACTTGACTATTGTTTTACACGACCTTATCTTTAATTTGATTGATCCTAAGCTGTGGCCTACTAACACTAGTTTTGTGAATTGCTCCTGTAGAATTAGACACGCGAGGATTAGTATTCTTAAAGGTCTGAGGCAACTGAGGTGTTCTAGGTTGTGTAGGCATGGTGTCTAATCGATACACTCCTGGTTTAATCACATTCTTGTTAATTTTAGCTTGTTTTCTAGTTTGAGTGATAGGCAAATTCTGTGGAGTGACTGGTTCTAATGAACCCTTGTTTACAGTAGTCTTGATAACTGACCCTTGTTTAAAAAAGAATCAGTTTACCCAAAACTAATGGTTAATTGCATTAGTTTAACGAATAATAGGTGGTTTATCAAACTTAGTTTCCACATACTATCCTTTTGATTTCTCAGTGAGTTTCTTCAACTCATTGATGGTAATGCCTATGTCTTGAATTTGAGCTTTTAAATCTTGTATCTTGAAATACTTTTCACAAAGTTCTTAAAATGAAGTTGATTGTTGTTCTTTCAAAACTTTGTCATTTTTAAGTTGTACTTGATAGTCTTGTAACGCAAGTTCAAGAGAAATTGAGTGTTTCTCAAGTTTAGCAAAACTCGTTAAAAGCTTAATATAAATTTCTTTACTTACATTTTATGTTTGTTTGGAAAGCTCAATCTCAAGACATTCACATTCCTTGATTTTCTCCAAATATTTGCATGCCATTTCAGAATATTCATCAATATCAGTCATAGAACTCAAAGCGGCACACATAATAATATTTGTGAGACATTCTTGCAAGAGTAGATCGTATTCATTTGAAAATTCATTTTTGTCCGATTGAAGTTCATCAAGTTCTTTTTCAAGAGATTGACTTGATGAGCTACTGGTTTTAATTCCCTTCTTTCTAACCCACTACCAATTATTAAAAATTATCCATAAAATATAATCATTTCAACCATAAATAACATTAATTATCCAAAAATCCATATCAACATCCATTTCTTCACACCCTTTATTACTCCAATCAAATCTCCCACTCCTTACTCTACACCTCTCGCCAACTCATCATAACTCACGCAATCAACCCATGATATTAAAATCCCATATCCACACAAAACTCACACCATATACATATATATACATACATCCATATAATATAGACCCCCCCACATATAATATATATAACCCCCCCCACCCCAACCCCCCACCCAAAACAAAACAAACACAAATATAACACACAAAAACAAATACAAAAAATAATATCACCCCCCCCTCCCCCCCCACACACACTACCAACCGCCTATATATATACCCTCCCACCCACCCCCCACAATCACTCTACCCCAACAGGCCTCTGCCAAATCTGTCCACAACAGTGCCCCTCTTCACATCGCGCTCACTCTCTCCCCTCATAACCGCCGCCTCACTTACTATCTTTACAATGAACAGTCAGTATAAACTCCATAATGCTCTACTCCCAATAATTAACCACCCACATCCCCCACCATCAATACCCCACCCTCTTCCTAAGTCTCCTTAAAGATAAAAAGTGATACAGTAATAATCTTACCCACATCACAGTCATTAACTGTTCACCAACTAACCACCCTCCACTCCGTACAGACAATACCCATTTCTCGCGTTCCTGAATGTTGTAATTATCGACACTTGAAATCTGATCACTGTTCTGTCGTATCCTTCATAACCATTTCTATTAGTATCCTCAACATATCTATCCATCAAGAGATAGATGTATATGAAATACTCTTTTTCACCACTATTCCTCCTCAGTTCTCACCGTAAATAACCATCATACACATCAAATCAAGTCGCCTACACTCTCCTCCCCAACGCAATCACACCACAGCCCATAGATATAACATCCTCCACACACACCTCGTCCACCAAAATGACACCTCAACCCTAACACAGAGATATAGTCTAGAATCCAGATGACCTAATACTAGATAGATAGACACAAACAGATTAGTATCACAAGCTTGTCTATAATACTCCCAGAATACCTCCACATGTATGCAAATCCACATACACAAAGAAAAATCGACAACCAATCCCTATAAATATACGCGAGACTCTCACAACACAATTATCAGTCTCATAAGATTATACGAAAATGTATCTAACTGTTTACTGACTACATAATACTGATACAAACCATTAAGATGGCTCATACACCCCCCACGCATCCTTCCCCCTATACTACCACTTGTACACTAACTCAAAATACTGAACACTACATCCACCCACACTCCTCATACACACGAACAGAGTTCACCTCCTCCCCTACAGATACAATTATCTGAGCCCTCTAGAATCTCTGATGAAGTGTAATCCAAATCATCAAGTAAGATACGTGCACCTTATGCATATCCTCAAGTATTGACCTATGACAAGACTCACACATACATCCACCAGAGACGCATACCCCCCCCCCCCCCCCCACCCAGCCCCCACCCACCTCCCCATTATTTCCAATCTGACCGCGGGGCCGCCCCGGTTCTTTTTACTAGCCAACTCGGTAGCTTGACCCCTTCGAGAGGGGAAAACGGGAAAGTAGATATTAGTTTAATACCGGACGCGCATTTGTCTGTATGGTTACGTTCGGGCAGTCTTCAGTTGGTAGAGCTGGATTTACTGATTGATGAAAATAACGAGAGTTGTGTAGCCCTATAGTGAATGGTGCACCTTGCGTGAATTAGACACTTTTGCCAGAAATCAATAGCTCTGTGTTCTGTCGACTCATGTGCATGCGAGCTAAAACAAACAGTTTTTTTAAGGAACAATTATGCGATAAAGTGAGGTTCATCATACAGATTTCGATTAGCTCCCGACAATACGTAACAGAGTCAGTAGTTTCATCATAGACGACGACCCTAGATCCTCAAAATATAACCTCCTTAGTCCCGCGCCCTCCTCATACCGATAACACCCTCCGCCAGGACCACGCCCCCCCGTCGCGCGCCTGTCCCCCCCCCCCCGCCCCCGCCGCCCATCGCCACGTCCCCCCCCCACCCCCCAGACAATTCGCCGCCCCATAGTCCCTCACGTGCTATATGCACATCCCCGTAACCACCCTACACTCCCCCTCCTCCACCCCCCCCCCCCCTATGGGGGAGGATTATCAGGTTTATCAAGATTAGATGATTCAACAGTTGTTATGTCGAATTGTGGTTTGTCGACGTCCTACGGGCTTCGAGATACGGCATCGTGCGCATGCACAAAATAGAAATATAAAAAGAAAATCTTACACTAATTTTTTTTGGTTTTTCAACGATTTGTGCACTATTGATTTTAATGGACTATGAGATAAGACTACAATAAACCAAAATTTATCTACTTTACTTTTCACGGTTAGAGCTCTCAAATAGATAATACGCACAGGTGAGTGGAGGTAGGAAGTTGGAATAGCAGCGAAGATTATTTTCCTTTCGGGTCGTAAGTTCCTCGTGAACACCCTTCCTTATACCACTTATAGTTTGTTTAACTTTTCAGGTGGCCGTACGCTCGTAAGAGACACAAAAAGGCAACAGTTTTTTTTAAATCTTTTGTGTTCTGAGTTGGGAGTACCCACAAGTTCACGGAATTATTATGATATTACCCTCAGTGGAAGAATATTATATTTTGGTATTTTTACCAATTTGTGAATTTTATTTCTTTTTTTTATGGACAATGTTTTTATATTTTTGGTTTTTTTTCTTTGGTTTTTATCTGATAATTATACTAAAAGAAAATGAAAAATATTTTTGTACTTTTTTTATGTTTTTTATAATAAAAGAAAATATTCACAGTTTCAAACACAATTGATCAACGTAACGATAGTCTGCTTTACAGTCATCCGGTTAGCGGCGGCCAAAAATTGATTGGTGGTTTTTACACCAAATATATATAATATAATATAATTAATATACAATTTTATAAGTCTAAAAATCAAACAAGATCAATGATTACGAGACAAGTAGTATTAGTGTTGTTCCCCGGGTCGTTTATCCCCAACGAGGCTGGAATGGAAAATCGATACAATCGAAGATTTGAGTTTGAAGGAAGGAATTGATTTGAGAGATTGAAAAAGTCAAATTAAACAATAACAAACTAAAACGTTTAAGAAAAACCTAGAAATTACGAAATTAAACTGAAAAACGGAAGCACGAATCCCGAACAAAAGGGGGAAAAACCTAAATTCTTTAAAAATAACCCTACGAAGAATTTTTCACTTCTAAACTACTCTATGAGACAAATAACGAAGAATGAAAAAGACTAGACCGAAAACGGAGTCCGTTTGACCAAAAACGAGTCAGACAATAAAAACCGCACACGGACCGTTCTTTAAAAAGTAAAAAGTTGTAAAAATGACCCTACGAAAAATTTTATATTTTTCCTACAAACTAGATGACAAAAGAAAATTTTCTAAAAAAGCAAAATATTTTTTTTGATAATTTTTGTATTTTTTATGAATTAATTAAACTTTTAATGAAATTCAATTATAAAAAATATTAAATAACTACGAAAAATTCTGAAAAATTTACTAAAAATACTAGACACTTTAATGATCCTAGGAAAAATAAGAAACAAAAACCAGCTTAAGAAATAAGCCCCGAAATAAGCTATAACAGCTTATGGGCTTATTAAGCCAAAATGCATATAAGTATCAATGCCCTTGAGTCTTTAACGAAAAAGACCCAAGGGCGCAGTGGTAAGAGTGTGTGTAAAAGGGGGACTGTATCGCTTGGTCCTGGGTTCGAGTCTTGCTCACCCGGGCCAAGTGTCTTTCCCCCTTTTTTTTTTTTTGAAAACTCAAAGAAGTAAAGTTGTTAAGCTCGTGGGGCTTAACAACTTTGTCTTCTACAACTTTTGCTGAAAAGCTGTCAATAAGCTTAAAATTAAGCTTAAAGTCAACAGAATGCTTAAATATGAGCTTAAAGCTGAAATTGGCTAAGTCATTGGACTTGGGGTCGTTTTAAGCTAAGCTTAGGACTTGATAAGATCGTTTAGCCCATCTAGGATATGTTTTACAAATAACTTATATACGCAGCGGAAATTAAAGAACAATAAGTTATAAAACAAGGTTCTAACCAAACGTTCATGCCTCAATATTATTAGTACGTTACCTAACTGTAACATGGATCCTATGATCCTTGAGGCTACTAAT